>PVIA01003839.1:0-156121 GCA_004024845.1 Tonatia bakeri
AAAAAAAATCTATTTAATTAATTATGCTATTACAGTTGTCCCATTTCCCCCCTTTATTCCCTTCCACCCTGAATACCCCACTCCCACCCACATTTCTGCCCCACTTAGTTCATGCCCATGGGTTGTACATATAAGTTCTTTGGCGTCTACATTTCCTATACTATTCCTAACGTCCCCCTGTCTATTTTCTACCTACTATCTATGCTACTTATTCCCTGCTGCATCCCTCACACCTCCTTCTCTGCTGATAACCCTCCATGTGATCTCCATTTCTATGATTCTGTTCCTGTTCTAGTTGTTTGCTTAGTTTGTTTTTGTTTTTAGGTTCAGTTGTTGATAGTTGTGAGTTTGTTGTCATTTTATTGTTCATATTAGTTATCTTTTTCTTAGATAAGTCCCTTTACCATTTCATATAATAAGGGCTTGGTGATGATGAACTGTGTTGGGAACCACTCTGCTTGGTTTCAGAAGCTGTAACCTCCATGGCTAAGGCTGAGGGAGCAACATTCGGACCAGAAACCACTAAGGAGACAAAGCTTATCTCCCTGGCAGGAGCGCCCTTCTGCTCCTTTTACTTCATCCATAACTGACCCCCCAATGCTTGGTCAGTTAGCCAATGACAGGTAAGATTCCCCAAGTGGGGAATGACCTAAGACAGGGAAGGACTTGGGGAGCTATAGAGAAAGGGGGTGATGGACCCTCACCCTTCAGCTTTGACAAAGCCTGAATCCTCATTCTGTTTGCAAGAAGTCTCCTAATCTCTTGGCTACCTTACTTCCACGGCCTGATTTAAGCCTGAAACAATGACAGAAGGTGGTGTAGCCCTGTGCTGGACAGGGCAGATTCCCCAGGTGATCAGGCCTAAGAAAGAATGTGTAAAATCCTGTGAAACCTGCTTTGCTAAGAATGCTCTCAATTAAGTGATAAAGGTCCCAGAAGGAAATGAGTTTGTTTCCCAAAGTTTTGTAGCCCTTTAGCTAATAAGCCCTGACTCAAAATAGGCCCTCAGAGTTCTTTGTTATCTATCGTTTGATCCTTACTGCCTGACAATATTAATGAACTTTACCTATATTCTTGTGCAAAATGAACCCAATAAAAGCCCATTGAGGAAAAGGCTCTTAGCCCTTCTCCTTTGAGAGATCGGCCACCTTTCGTCCTGAAGCAGATCATATCTTGGTAGACTTATTCTCATCTATGGTGGCTGGGGTGGGGGATCAGCCTGCGGGCGGAGTCCCCCCACAGAATTCCTTTCACTTGACCTTATGTAGGAAGCACTTTATCTGCCCTCCCACCCTAAATGATAGCTTTGCTAGATAAAGTAATCTTGAATGTAGGTCCTTGCCTTTCATGAATTTGAATACTTCTAGTCAGCCCCTTCTTGCCTGTAAGGTTTTTGTTTTTGAGAAATCAGTTGATAGTTTTATGGCAGCTCCTTTGTAGGTAACTGTCTCCTTTTCTCTTTCTACTTTTAAGATTTTCTCCCCTCTTTAATGTTGGGTATTGTAATTATGATGTGCCTTGGTGTATGCTTCCTTGGGCCCAACTTCTTTGGGACTCTCTGAGCTTCCTGGAGTTCCTGGAAGCCCATTTCCTTTCCCAGATTGGGGAAGTTCTCCTTCATTATGTTTTTGAATAAGTTTTCAGTTTCTTGCTCTTCTTCTACTCCTTCTGGCACCCCATGATTCAGATGTTGGAACATTTAAAGTTGTCCTGGAGGTTCCTATGCCTCTCCTCATTTTTTTGTTTTTTTTGAATTTTTGTTTCTTTATTTTGTTCTGGTTGAATATTCATTTCTTCTTTCTGGTCCAAACCATTGATCTGAGTCCCAGTTTCCTTCCCATCACTGATGGTTCCCTGTGCATTTTCCTTTATTACACATTTTCCTCTACTTTGCGACCATACTGAACTACTTCTGTGAGCATTCTGATTACCAGTGTTTTAAACTGTGCATATGATAGGTTGGCCATCTCCAGTGCTTAGTTGTATTTTTTCGGGAGCTTTGATCTGTTCTTTCATTTGGGCCATTTGTGTGTGTGTGTATTGCATGCTTGTTACATACTAAGGGGTAGAGCCTTAGGAATTTGTCAGGATGGGGCAACCCACATTGCTGCATTGTGGTGCTGTATGTGGGAGAGGGACCTGAGAGGGAACAGTGCCACTTGTTCAGCTCTCAGGGACTTTTATTCACTTCCTCTGCTATCCATAAGCAAATTGGGCCCTTCTGGTGCTGATTCCCAGGTGGGTGGTTTTGTGTACCCTGTGGGTCTTTCCAACAAACTAGGACCCAGAGGGTCTTTCCAACAAACTCTCCTTTGAGACTGGGAGTTTCTCCCACTGCTGCAACCCCCATAGTTTTTTTCAGTCAGAGGTTTTGAGGCTTTATTTCTCTGTGTTGGAACCCTGGGTTGCTTGGTCTCTCTTGCTCCCTAGTTGTTCCTCCCAGTTTATCTGCATGTGAATGTGGGATCACAAGGTCTGCCAGCAGCTATCTTGCCTGATCTGCCAGGCACCATCTCACTCATCTCATTGGTGGTGATCAATGGACCCCAGTCCTCCAGCTGCTGCCTTGCTGTGAGTGCTCTCCACCCCAGCTGCCCGTCTCCACCCCTCCTATGGCCAGGATAAATGTTTCTTCTTTAACTCCTTAGTTGTTGGACTTCTATACAGTTCGATTTTTTGGAAGTTCTGGTTGTTTTTTGTTTTTTAATTTGTTGTTGTCCTTCTTTTGGTTGTGCGAGGAGGCACAGTGTATCTACCTATATCTCCATCTTGGCCAGAAGTCCAGAAGCATATATTTATTTTATATTCTAATATAAGTAAACACAAAATATTTTCTATATGCATATGCTATATGTAGTTAGATATATATGTGTGCGTATTTATATATTTACAAATACCTATAACATACATTATGTACATGTATAACATACATTATGTACATGTATATATGTGTCTGTAAATATAAATGCATCAATAAACATGTACTTTTATTTATATACTGTAATATGAAATAAAAGTGTAAACAAGTGATTTAATTATACATTCTTTTAAAATCAGAAAATCGGCCCAGGATTTAACATTGTTTTTTAAAAATTATTTATTTATTATTAATTTATACCTTATATTCCAAATCATTGATTTGATTTTCGGCTTCATCCACTCTACTGTTGTTTCCCTGTATATTGTTCTTTATTTTAATTGGTGTACCCTTCATTTCCAACTGGATATTTTTTATGCTGTTGAGGTTCTCACTAAGTTCCTTGAGTACCCTTATAACCAGTATTTTGAACTCTGCACCTGATAGATTACTGATTTCCAATCTGTTTAGTTCTTTTTTGGGAGTTTTGATCTGTTCTTTCATTTAAGTCATGTTTCTCTGTCTCCTCACTTTGGCAGCCTCCCTGTGTTTGTTTCTATGTATTAGGTAGAGCTGCCTTGGCTCCATATCTTGGTTCCCTGGCTTAATGTAGTAGGTGTCCTGTAGGGTCCAGTGGCACAGACTCCCTTATCACTTAAGGCTGGTACTCAAGATGTACCCTTTGTGTGGGCCAAATACACCCTTCTCTTGTACTTGAGCCTTGATTGCTGTTGGCAGGTCAATAGGAGGGATTTACCCAGGCCAGTCAGCTGCAAGGACTGGCTGTGACCACTGACCATCAATCTCTGCCCTCCATGGAGGATCCACAGGGCAGGTTGGTGGCACTCTGATGTGGTCTGTAGCTGCTGACTGAGTGCATGGGCTCTGGGGCTTCCCAGATGGTATAAGCCAAGGTCAGCTCCCACTTGTGTTTTGCCCTAGGTCACCTAAATTATTTTTTTTAATTTGACATAATTGAAAATTCACAATTATTTGTAGGAAATAATAGAGATATCATGTACCCAAGCTTTCCCAATAGAAGTATCTTGGAAAACTGTAGTATAGTTTCACAACCAGGGACATGATATTTAGCAGTCAAAATCCAAAATACCCCTCCACCCCTAGTCCCTCCTTAACTCCTGGCAGCCACTAATACGTTCTCTATTTTTATAATTTAATATTTCAAGACTGTTATAGAAATGGAATTATGCAGTATGCAACCTTAAGAAGAAATTGGCTTTTTCACTACCATAATTCTCTGCAGATTCATCCAGGTGCCGTATGTACTCCTAGTTCATTTCTTCCTGCTGCTGGTAACATTCCATGGTGTGGGTGGGACAGTTTGTTTAACTCACTGGAGGACAGAAGCTTGTTTTTAGTTTCTGGTTATTTTGCCTAAAGCTTCTTGAGTTAATCTGAACTTCTTGAGTTAAGCTTCTTGATGAATAGAAATTTTCATTTCTCCAGGGTAACTATCCAGGAATGCAATTACTAGACAAATGATAATAAATGTTCTATCTCAAGAAACTGTAAAACTGTCTTTTAGAATGCTGTACCATTTTACATCCTCACCAACTACATATGAGTGATCTAGCTTTTCCATATCCTTGCCAACATTTAGTGGTGTGACTATTTTTAAGGAATTAGTATTTTTTTTAACCTCACCTGAGGATATGCTTATTCATTTGAGAGAGAAGGGGTGGGAGGGAGAGGAAGAGGGAGAGAAACATCCATGTGAGAAACATCTGTTGGTTGCCTCTTGCATGTTCTCTGGCCTGGAGCCAAACCTATGACCTTCTGGTGCACGGGAGGATGCTCCCACCAACTGAGCCACGTTGGCCGCGGTGGCGTCACTATTTTTAAAGTTTTATTTTAGCATTTCTGATAGGTGTGTAATGATGTCTCATTGTGTTTTCGGTTTGCATTTTACCAACTGATGATGACTGAATACGTTCTTAGGTGCTTATTTGCCATCTGTATATCTTCCTTGGTGAAATGCTCATTCGTGTCTTCTTTCTATTTTCTACTTGGGTTTTTTAAAATATTGAGATTTAAGAGTTTTTTAAATATAATTAGATGCCAGCTTTGATGGCTATGTGGTTTGAAAATATTTCCCTTACTCTGTAGCTTGTCATTTCATATGCTTAATAAGGTTTTTTTTTTCCCCATCTGAGTTCAGGTTTTTAATTTTGATAAAGTCCTGCTTATTAATTTATTCTTTTATGGACACAGTCTGGGGCCAATTTGCGTAGCCATATGTCCTGAAGATTTTCTACTTTTTTCCCTAAACTTGTATAATTTTATGTATTATATCCAACTCACTGACATATTATGAGCTAATTTTTGTATATACAGGGTAGGGCAAAAATAGGTTTACAGTTGTGAGTACATGAAACACAGGGTTTATTCTTGTAGGATTATTTGTTAATTATTGTATTATTTTCCACATGGACAACTGTAAATCTACTTTTGCCCCACCCTGTAGTGTGAATTTAGGTCAGGGTAGTTTGTTTGTTTGTTTTTGTCTATGAATATCCAATTGCACCTAGCATCATTTGTTGAAAAACTTTCTTTTTCACATTGAGGTGCCTTTGAAATTTTATCAAAAATAATCTGGACACATCTAAGTAGTTCAATTTCTACACTTTGTATTCAATTAACTTTTAAAATTCATGTGATCTATCCACCGATACTATGTAGTCTGAATTGCTAGAGCTATATAAAAAGTCTGGAAATCAGATTTGTTTCTCCAACTTTTTAATTATTTTTTAATTTTTTAAAAAAAGTTTTTCTAGTTTATTTTTGTATCCACATAATTTTTAATAATATTGTGTTTACCAAAATTATTAGAAATTTGATAAGTATTGCACTGAACCATTCTTTTAATTTCAATCTGCCATTGTTATGTTTGAAGAGAGTTTCTCATAGCATATAGTTGAGTCATAGTTTTTTAAAAATTGACCCTGCCAATCTCTGCCTTTTAATTGTTATATTTAGAACATTTACATTTAATGTATTTGTTATTGTGTTAGGGATTAGTTCTGTTTAAGCTTTTGTTTTTTATTTGTTGTTTTTTTATTTCTCTTTTTCTTTGTTCTGCTTTATTATGGGTTACTTAACATTATTTTTAGAACTCAGTTTTGCTGTATCTACAGTGTATCCTTTCACATAGCTGTTACTGTGGGTGCTTTAGGTGTTACATTATACATACTTAATTTATCACAGTCTACTTGTGACAACTTTCACCAGCTTTAGTGAAGGATAGAACCTGACCTCTCTCATGTCATGTACCCACCTTGTTTGTAACATAACTGTCTTAAGTATTCTCTAGACATATATTTAGAATAAAATCAAACAGTGTTAAAAGTTTTGTTTTAATCATCAAATATAATTCAGAAAACTCAAGAGGAGAAGAAAATGTGTTGTATATGCCCATATTTTTACCATTTCTTCTTTTCTTTATTCCTGATGTTCTAAGGTTCCTTTTTGTAATTTTATTTTTGTTTGAAGAAATTTCTTCAGCCATTCTTTTAGAGTGTATCAAGTGTCAGGAATGTTTCAAAGTTTTCCTTCATCTGAAAGTGCCTTGATATATGAAGTCTGTCCAGAAGGTATCCAGCCATGAACAATAGACATTTATTGAAGAAGATACAAGATACAAGAAATATTATACATAGGAAAATGATATATTAGTCCACTTCAAAGTAGGCACCTTGGGACCTCACACAGTTCTCCCAATCACTATCAGCTGATTCACCAGTTTTCCTGAATGTCATTGATGGTCTAAAATCTTTGCCCTTTCAAAGGTGATTTTAATTTTGGGAAAAGACAGAAGTTGCAGGGTGCCAAATCTGGGCTGTAGAGGGGCTGAGTCACCTGGGTGATTTTATGTTTTGCCAAAACACTGCATGAAATGTGATGCATGTGTGGGTGTGTTGTGGTGATGAAACTGTCAATCACCAGTTGCTCATAGCTGCAGCCTTCTGAATCATCTGAATAGTTTCTGCAGAGGAATGTTCAAGTTTAATGCAAAATGTGATACAGATTCATTGCACTACTTGTTCATTCATTTTGAATGTGATGGCCACACAGTGCATGTGCTCACTCAATAGCATCTACCGCCCCTACTGACCAGTACAGTGAAGTTGTCATTGTTCACTCATGCACATTCCAGTCCACTCTCCTTGGCTGCCAGATTCCATGGATATTGTGTCAACCATTCTCCTTATATTAACAATGGTTGGACCTTTTCTGGACAGACCTTGTGCCCTTCAGTCATCAAGGGTATTCTCACTTTTCTTTCAGTAATTAAAAGATATGTCGCTTGATTGGGAGTAAAGGGGAGAAAACTGTACTTGAACAATCGTTAAAATAAAATTGGAAAAAAAAAAGATATGTCACTTGCTTTGGCCTCCAGACTTTCTATTTAGAAATCTGCTATAATTTGAATTATTTTTTCCCTACTGGCAAGATGGTTCCTTCTCATCTCTTCAAAACTTTTCATTGCCTTTAGTTTTCAGAAGTTTGACTATGGTATGTTTTGGTATAAATTTTGTGCATTTTATTGTGTCAGAAGTTTTATTGTGAAGTGTTGCTCAGCTTCTAGACTCTGCAGGTTTCTGTCTTTTGCCATATTTTGGAAATTTTCAGCCATTATTTTTTAAAGTACTTTTTCAGTCCCTCTTTATTTCTCTCTCTTTCTGTGACTCCAATGGCATGAATGTTAGGTATTTTGCTATTGTTCTACAGGTTCCTGAGGTTCTGATGACTCTTTTTCTGTTTTTCTCTCAGTGGTTCAAACTGGTTAATTTCCAACGTTATGTATATTCAAGTCTATTGGTACCATTCCCTCCATGTAGGTGTCAAGTGAAGCCATTGATTTTTTAAGCTAATGTGGTATTTTTTAAAAATTATTTTATTGTTGTTCAAATAGGGGTGCCTGCATTTAATCCCCACCACTTCCCCTACTACCCCAGCCACCCTCACTTCCCTCCCCTGCTTCCACAACCCCTTAGTTTTGTCCATGTGTCCTTTATAATGTGGTATTTTTAATTTTAAGATTTTCATTTGACTCTTCTTTATATCTTCTTTTTTTGATGGATCTTTTCATTTTTAAGTATATTTTATTTATTGTGTTACTACAGTTGTCTCATTTTTCTCCCCTTTATCCCCCTCCTCCCTTCACAGACCCCCTCACCCTCCAGCATCCCCCCTACAGTTCATGTCAATGGGTTGTACATATAAATTCTTTGGCTTCTGTGTTTCATATACTATTCTTAACCTCCCCCGTGTCTATTTTGTGCCTACCAATTATGCTTCTTATTCCTTGTACCTTTTACTCCCATTCTTCCCCTCCCCCTCCCTGCTGATAACCCTCCATGTGATCTCCATTTCTGTTCTTGTTCAGGTTGTTTGCTTAGTTTTTGTTTCTTAGGTCCAGTTGTTGATAGTTGTGAGTTTGTTAACATTTTGCTGTTCATAGTTTTTGATCTTCTATTTCTTAGGTAAGTCCTTTTAACATTTCATATGATAGGGGCTTGGTGACTGTGAGCTCATTTTGTTTTATTTCAGTTGTGTCCATATCGCTCATTGAAGCACTTTTGTCATGGCTGCCCCCAAATCCTATCAGATAATTCTAACATCTCTTTTATCTCTGCATTGATATCCGTGATTGCCATTTTTCCCCCACTCAGTTTGAGATCTTCCTGGTATGTGGTATGATGAGTGATTGTTTCATATTATATTTTGAGGTCCATGTTTTGTATTATATTTTGATACTGTGGATCTTATTTATAGCTCTGACTTAGCTGGCTTTCTCTGGTACCAATGAATCAATTGAATGTGATGGATTAGAAATTCACGTTCTTCACTGACCTCCCTGGACACCTAGGGGGGATCCTCATTATTACTGGGTGGAGTGGACATTCTGGCTTCCTTGGATCAGGTGGTTAACACTGATTGAATAGCTTCATTATTCCTGGGCAGTGATGAAAATCTTGACCATCCACTAGCTCTCTTCTGATATCAAGCAGAGAGGGGAGCCACAACTTATGTCTGTTGTTTGGTGCGGAAGTTCAGGATCCCCATATGGCCTCTAATAACCCTGGGCTGGGGTCCTGGTTATTGCTGAATGGTCATTAGAGTCCAGTTTGTGTACTTAGCCTTTTCTGACGACCAGCTTGCAAAGGTGTTGAGTGTCTTATTACAGCCACATAAAGACAGAGTTCATGCTCCCTATTGGACCTCAGGGGTATGGGTTTGGTGGGGCCAGAGTTTTTATGTGGCATTTGGCTAGAGTGGAGAAGCTATTGTCTAGTTGATTGGCCTGACAGGCTGCTCATTTCCTGGTCCTTTGGCATGAGAAAGAGACTTTTGATGGACTTTTTTTTTTGTCCCTGATGTTTTTCTGGTGTGCTGGCTTCTTCAGCGCCAAGTCTGGGAGATATAAGGCGAATTCACTACTATGTGGTTCCTGGGGACCTGAGGTTCCCAGCCAGTCTCTCTTCTTTCCAACTTTCACAGTCTTTGTGTATTTGTTTTGTACATAATGCTCAGAGTGTTTAGTTATGGGAATAGGGAAAAGTACATCTACTCCATCTTTATAGATGCAGAAGTTCTATAATCATTCATTTTTCTCCAAAAGAATTTATTTTGTGATCTTGGGGATATCAACAACCTAAGAATCAGCTTTGTCCTTTATTGAGAGGGCATCAATTGACTTTGTAACTTTCATGACACAACATTTCAGTCCAGCATAAAAATGTTTTTTTATTTTTATTTTTAAAATCCCAAAACTTTTAAAGGCACATAGTATTAGGTGGTGATTTTTCAAGAATTCCTCTGGTACCAAAAATGCCATTTAATATCAAAATTAAGTGTACATTACTTTTCTTTTTTATGTACTTTAAATAGTCCTCCCTCTCTTCCTCCTTTTTCTCCCCTACCCTGCCTCTTCTCTGTGTCTCTCTCTCCCTCCCCCTCCCTTTCTTTATCTCTTGCTTTTTTTAAATAGTCCATCCAACTAATGGATAGTAACTAATGTTCTTTAACAGGGCATGGGAAAACGCTTCGTGAATCATATTTCAGAATCTGGTGTGGGTTCCGGCACCAGACTTGTTCCTTCATCATTGTCATAGAGCTGCGAGGGGAGAAGACGATGTGTGAAGGCTTTTTCATGCTCACCATGTCTCGTTTAGAGAACACTGTATCTGACTAAGTCAGTACCTCTGCTCAGGTTGTGACCTTCCCAAGTCTCCTGTGAAATCCAGAACCCAAGGCAGATAGCCATCGTGGCACGGAGTAATTAGAAATATCATCATCAGGAGATGAGAAATATTCATGCCTACAGTTGTCAGGAGAACTGTAAGTGCCTTAATCAGGACTTGAAATTACACTTCATATCTTTTTGTTTATTAACTGTCTCCATCTGTATAAGTTCTGTGAGAGCTGGAGGGCTCCTTTGTCACATTCATGGCTTTATTCACAGCACCTGCAACCAGGTGAGTGTTTCTTAAATATTCATGGAAAAAATGAGTAAATAAAATGTTCTTCCTCAACGCCAAGGCATTCTGAAACAATGTGCTTCCTTTTAGAAAGATATTCTTGAAATCTGAACAACTCCTAAGGACTTGAGAATTTGGTTACCTTGCTGAAAATGCCTTATCCTGACACTTTTTATCGCTTGTGGCCTCAGAGCAGGCTCTAGCGAACTTTCATGGACAGGTTAGTGCGGGTCATCGACGAAACCTTGAAGCACCAAGTTCAAATTGTTCTAAAGATGGATTCCAATCACATCAAAAACTAGATTGTCAAAGGTAGATAGCAGTCTAGAATTACATACAAATTGCACATTTATTTCAATAGGTAAGGCCCATATGTAATATTTCTTAGAATCATAACATGCCTCCAGTGTTGAAGATGCAGGCAGGTGTTGGAAATCCTTTCTCCTCAGCACAAAGACATTGTCAGAACCAAGACTAATAACTAGCGGTTGCAGTATGCAGCCCAAGCAAGCTAAGAATCTGGAGTAAGGACTGTAGCTGAAGATTCAAGGTATAATAGATTCACATGCTTTCAAAATAATCCAATATAAAAGAAAATTTTCCAGTCCATGAGTTATTTAATTTTGAACAAAGGTTACCGACAGAAAGTGTGAAATTTAAAAATTAAATTAATGAATGTCTCTAATTCCAGGAACTATTTTATGTATCAGTGATCAGCTGGATATTTTTAAAATGGGTTCTTGCTCCCAAATCGCACATTCCAGCACTCTCAAAGCCTGACTGACAGACATTTGCAGGGACCAGAGAGCTTGCTGGGCTGCGTTCTTTCCTCCTGTCTTCCTTGGCTGGGGTGAATGCTGGGTAATTTGCAAAATAAATAGCATAGCATTTCTGAGTACTCAATTCTGCACTTACAAATACCCAGACGTGGAGAGCATTAGGGAGGCATCCAGCATTTTCAATAATGCATGCTCCCCATCTCTTAATTATTTTGAAAACATCTGTTGAAGAAAAAGATGCTGCAGAGGGGAATTAAAAAGTCAAATGGATCAGTTACTTTGTTTTCCACATTTCACTCCTGAAGCAGAGGCAGGAACTTCACAGGGGGCCGAGCAGACAGAGATGGGACAGGACTCTACACGGTGAGATGAGACAGACCCAGCACTGGCTGTCCTGTGTGGGCCGGTGATGCCCCCCCCCCCACACTCTAAGTTCCTGGAATTAGAGACATTCATAAAGGTGTCCTGTAAAGGTGTGCACTGAGAGATTGACCCCATGTGTGCTAATGTGGGGGCATGGTTTGCTTAAATTAAATAAATTAAAATGCTTAAAATAAAGTTTTACAAAGAATATAGTTTTCCATTTTCTGCGCTCTTAAACTTTCAGGCTGGGGGAAGAACAACTGGAAATTACAGCAGTGGGATTCTGGCACGTCCTCTGCACTGAGTCTTCGTGCATCTGGGGTGGGAGATCTGGCTGAGAAGGACCGGGTATCATCTCTCTGGCTGCCCTGTCTGTCCTCCAGGTTCCCTGTGGATGGTTCATGAGAAAGACGCATGGTCCTGTTTGCAGGGCAGCACCATGTGCCATGACTTCAATCAGCACACAGAGCATCTTTCCTTCTCCCTGTTCAGGTCTATGCTATCTATGAAATTGTCTTTCTGAAGATATTGCTCATGGACAGAATTATATGGGGAATGAAGAAGGAGGAACATATCAGTGAAGCCAATAAAGACTTAACAGTTTGACGTTACAAGCCACTCTCAGTCATTGGGGTTGATTCCTCACCTTCTAATCAGAAGGAAAATTGTGTGTGTATGGAACATATACACATACATGTGTGTCTATGAGTTATGTTTATATGCAAATAAAATAGAATTACATTAAAGTGCTTATAAGATGAGTAAGGCATACCATGGGGTACCACATATTGCTTCTGAATTAATATTTAGTATGCTGAAAATGATATTACACAAAAAAATATAATAATGTGGATAAACAGGCATTTAAAGATTAGGGTATATTTCATATATTTGAGAATTTATTTGCAATTTTCATAAGTCAAATCCAGTAAGAATTTTAAAGAACTCTTTAGTTCTTCATAACACCAAGGGAAGAAGAGACATTTCATTTTAAATCTACACTCCAAATGTCAGGGTGAGTCTGAACCCTGTGAGGGATGAAGCCGGGGACTCCGCATCATGGTATAAGCAGGGGTCACTCCTCATCCCGGCCACCTGTCAGGGACCTGCATGTGTCAGAATCAGGACAGCGTTGCGCATGGAGCATGACTGTCTACTGGGGGAGCCAGAGACTACAGAAGAAATTATGCAGACTCCATAATTGCAATTATGGCAGCTTCAGGGCCGGGGGAGAGCAGGGTGCAGGGAAGCCAGCAGTCAGCACACAGGTGCCTGCAAATGCAGATAGAGGACCTGTCTGAGAAAAGGAGAGTGAAAGGCACACATACATCAGAAAGATCAGAGAAAGAACATGAAAAACTTCATGTAAGAAATTCGGACATAAAGATCTTCATGGAAGTGGCCTAAAAGCAGACCAATCTGAAGTGAATATTGGAAGGAGTTGTGAGCGCCTTTGGCCTCGTTCCCTGGAAATACATGAGACAAGTGCTCAGTCTTGGAGGTTCCACGAGAGGCGTGTGTGTGCACTGGGTTTTGACAGGCCTGTGTGGCATCAGAGAGGAAGGATCAAAGTGGAGACCAGAAAGGAACCAAAGAAGAAGAGAAAATACCCACAGTGGAATGACCGGCTTTCGATGTCTATCTGCATTGTCCAGGGGTAGACAGAACTGATTTTGTCAGGACACGGTGGAAAAGTGTGTGCAACATAATTTAAATATACAGTTCTTTTGTTTTCTTAATATAAATCAGTCTGTATCAGTATGTTTCCATTTCAATGTATTTCTTTGAACAGACACTGATGCCTTTTCTCTCTTGGAGCTCCCGTGTAACTGAAGATTAAAATAGGCCTGACTTATGAGGCAGAGTGAGCCAGAAGGGGTATTAAGCCTCCTTAGAGAAATGACGATGGTTTAGTAAGTTGAAGAAAGTAGGACAAGTGGAGCTAACCTAGCAAAATGGAGGAAATTTCATCAGAGCCTCCAGAAGGGGAAGCCAGCTGGCATTGCCACCCCCAGAGGAAGTCAGAGACACCAGGAAGATCTGGATTTGGGGATGGTGAGTTAGGACTGAGGAAGGGAGGAATCTTTAAACTTTATGAAGAGCTGACCTTATACAGATCCCCTTCTGCTCCCACACAGAGCAGCAGTGTCCCCTGTCCCCAAACACAAATAGGAGCAGGAGGCCCACTACCCAAGCACCGAGAGAGACTGTAGTCCCTGGTTGCCTGCAGGGCTGAGGATGTGGACAGGTGTATTTCCAAAGACAAGATTCCATGGGATGTACCCAGCCCTTCCTCTCTACGCCTCAAGCACACTGATAGAGGTTGTAGCCTTCTTTGGAGAAAGTCCAGCCCAAGCCAAGGAGCTCAGTTCTTTCGTGGTTTTCAGGCTGAGATTATTCTAGTTGGAACAGTAACTGACACACACATTCATTCAGTTATTCCCAAAGTCTCCCCAGGTTTCAAATGTGAAAGTTAAATTCAAAATTGTTTTCAAAGGTTCAAAATGTCAGCAGAAGACTTTTTCCCTGAAGTGACTGGGTGTTGTGCTTCTACGAAGAGAATGAGATGGGGATCCAGAACACAGCATCCGACATTAGAAAGTAGGAGGGGGCCCACCGTGTGGGGGGCAGGTGATGAGGACACCCTCCTGGAGGGGAACACAAAGCCCGCCTTGAGGACAGGCTCTGTTTTGGGGACAGCAGGACAGAGTTCCCTCCTCGTCAAACAGTATTGAGGATGGCCCGATGTGTTTTATCCAAGAAGAATTTTCTAGCTCCAACAGAAAGTTTGGATATAGGAGAGTTATGAGTAAATAAAAATCAGGGAAGCCAAAACAAAATGAACACAAAGGTTTGTAGGAAGAAAGGTCCACTTTGCATGTTGTTGTAAATGTGCGTGCGTGCTGGGGGCGGGGCCGGTGAGCCTGCTACGTCCTCATCGTCTAGAGGAGAAAGTCGGCACACAGCTTCTAACCCTAAAGAGCCAGAGTGCAGCAGTACAAATATGTTACTTAAAAATATGAAGTTAAATGCTAAGAGGAACATCTAAAAGAACCGAGATTTGATTTTTTTTTTCAGTGGAGCAGGGGTTGGTGTGCTGGGCAGGGGTGTCTGTAATGTTCTCCCACCAGCATGAATTGAACTTTGAAACTGCGTGCAGGCATTAATCTGACTTTAACTCAGCAGCAAATGGGCCTTGATAGGGTGTCTGGTGCCTGAGCACTGGTCCTCCAGGTCTCGTCTTCATGCCCACACACCCCAAGCAAGCATGTGGTCCTGAGCACAGCAGGCAGCCCTGGTGCCTTCTTTCCAATTGTATTGCCAAAGCTGCTATCATCATGGATTCATGACTGATGTCTTCCAGCTCCTCAGACTCCTGAGTGGACTGATGGGAAGCTGGAGATGCAGTGTCCTATAGTTCCAGCAGAACAGAGAAGGGGCGGGCAAGTGGCATGTATATCCTCCTCAGACCATTGCCTTGACCTCATCTCAGAAAAGATGAAGGAGGGATGGATTTTTGTCTCTTCGCCTTCAGAGTTCTTGTGCTGATGTCTACTTCCTTGGGCCTATGCTGTATGTGCGTGTCTCCTTGCATGAACGGTTCGCCTTTTCCATCTCTCTGCACCAAGGTCCAACACAAGTTTGAAACATGGTAGATGTTGAATATACATTTATTGAATGAATGAATGAGTCCTGACATTAGAAATATTTATGCAGTTAGGAGATGAACTATCTACTTAAATAGCTGTTTTGCCAAATAGAAAAGGCTAAGTGCTAACGAAGGTGTATGGGAAAAATGCTGCAGGGAGTGTTGCATTCAGCCGAAAGAACGAAAGGGCACTGTTTGCAGAAGACGTGGGACTGAACAGTGCAAAGTGGGTGGTACTGAGATATGTGAGACAGCAGAAAGAGTTTTTCACAGAATAACAAATGTTAAGACAGCAGGATATGTGGCAAGTTCCAGGCAAAGGGAGTTAGTAAGTGTGTGCCTGTGCATGTACATGTGTGTGCACACTCATGCTCATATTTGTGTATGCACATGTGTGGATGTGTGTTGCTGTTGGTTTGGGGAGGGAGATAAAACGACAGCAGTAGGAAGAAGGACATCTCACACCTGCTGACAGGACCACAAAATAACCCTCACACGTTCAATCACACTCTTAAACACTGAGCACATGGGTGCTAGAAGAGCTCATGTGCTCAGGAATATCATCTAGAACTCTGTGTTTGCCACCTTCTCCTTTCATGACTCTCCAAATGTCCAAAACCAATGCAGCTGTGTCCAGCATGAGCATGGGTGGGAAGACAGGTGTGCAGATGGGAAGGGGTGAGAGTAACGGGGAGGAAGAAAGTGACAGATCCATGTGGAAGGACCTCTGTCCTGGCACACCTGCCCGCATTGGGGAGCTGGGGATACCAGTCTTCCATGCACAGCATCACCCACCCTGTCTTTCATCAGCTATGGTCACCACCTCACTCTGAAAGCCAATGACACCTCATTCCCTTTATTAGAAAAATAATTATGTGCATTTGGCTAAAATCCAAGCAGTTGCCCAGAGACAGCTCTGTAATTAGACCGTGATCTTTAATTCACAGGTGCAAGAGTCACTTATATGTTCCCGAGATGCGATCTCCTGGCCTCATGGAGAAAAGAAACACCTGAGATTTTCTCTTATTGCCAAATTCAGAAAGAGTGTGATTCTAACTATTTGCAGAAATAAAAACACACCTTCAGTTATTAATGAACCTCAACAATTTGTGCGCCTCTTTCAGCTTTAAATATTTTAAGTATTCAGGTCCCTCAGTCATGAGTCTATCAATGTCTTTCCCATTCATTATGGCACCCACATGCAGTCCACTCGCACCCCAGACACACACACACACACATATGTTTATGCACATCCTCACGCACATGCATATTTTTATGTGCATATTCTGCTTCTCTTCATGGTTTTCCTAAAGACAACTTGGCCCACTATCATTTCTGCAGTGACCTGTGAGACCAACTGGATGTCTTCCTGGGCCTGCCCATCCCTGACAGATGGAAGCCCAGCCACAGCAACAGCCAGGCCTCACCCACCCTCGTGTCTCCAATACCCAAAGTGTCACCTCACCCCAGAAGCTGCTCAGAACATGTTCATTGAACGGATGGAACTTTGACCTGACTCAGATCAACCCTATTCTTTGGCCGAATGGAAGGTGTCAGCACCCTGACTCTGCCCTAGACTGACGGCATCTCCATGGAGAAGGCTCTGGGAGGCTGCATGCCACTGCACCCGTGGAGCAAATCGGAAATGGCCACAGTCCTCTTTCCACTCAAGGGCTCCAGAATACTTTGCGATTTCAAAACTGGTTGGGTTGGGAGTTTAGGAGGGTGTATAGAATGCCTACATTCTCCCTTCTTTAATGTAATACTTTCTACCTTTTTGAAAAGAAATAAATGCAAACAGAACCTTAGTGAAGTGATGTCACTTTTGTAAAGCCACCCTCTGTCCCCCCCCTCGTTCGCCTGTCTTATTTCTGGAAGCCATGCTGTTTAATAATTCAGGAGGAGCAAGAATCAGCATATCTTACAGCATATTTGATGTGCCAACAAACAGACTGCAGACTGTTTCATTTCAATTAGCCCCTTTGTTGCTAACAAAAGCCGGACAAACACCCTGAGAGAGGGCCAGGCCCACCACGCTCGGCCCAACACAGGGTTTCTTTATTTCCTGCTCCTTATGGGGTGCGCCGTGCCCATCACCTTTGCCCCCCTCTCCTTCCTCCGCTTTATCTACCATTGTTCTCGCTGTATCATCTTACCTGGGATCAAGTGATTTTCTCCAGCCCAGAAGTAAGGGCTCAGCTCCATTTCCAGGCCTCTTCTGATCTCCTGGCTAATTGGCTCAGGTGTAAACCAAGCCAGCAGGGCTACGACTTTGAAGTGACTGTGCTGTGCAGAGCGCCTGGAACATCCCTGTCTGTGTGTCAAATACCAGCCGGCCAGGCTTGCTGCTCAGGCCCGCTAATAAAAACAGCTCGAGTAATCACGTTGTATTACAAGGTCCAAGTCCATGCTGGTACTTTATTGCAAGCTTGTCATTAATTTTGCAGGCTGGACCTGGAATGAAATGCAACCCGTTTTTAATAAAGGGGGGGTGTCTGTGCTAGAGTGTGTGAGTGGCATGGGGGGACACCAGCTGTCCCTTCTTTACATAGAGAGCCACCCAGCTTTGATCAATAATGCTGTTTCACTTTAAAGGGGGCTCATTTTGTAAAGGGCCTCCCGCCCCCTTGCCTGGGGTCTGCTTGTCCAGCATACACAATTATGGAAAGGTCAGCCACAGCACATGGCACACTTGCTGCTTTGCCTGGTGCCACTTTTTCTTGGACTATTGAAAGTGTGTGCCCACATCAGGGTCCACAATCAGTCTGCAATTTAGCTGTCAAAGGTGGCTTTAGAATGGAACAAATCTGTGAAAATGCAGCCGACACTTTGATTTCGCCCAGATGCTCTTCACTTTTAGTATTCGGCCCTACTGCATGAAAACAAATAGAACCACGTCCTTTCTAAAAGCACCTGGCCCTGGGAAGAATCTGCAGAGTCTTGCTCATATTGCAGAGTGATGTGACCGCCAGTCCTGCCTACCCCTCTCTTGTGCATGCCCTGTGTGCACAGCTCTCCGCACTCGAGTCCAGGTAAACACGTGGCTCCTTCCCACTCTTCTTGTGACCAAATGTTCTGCGAAACGAAATGCACTTTAATGTAACCATGTGATATGTTACCTAACAGGATGCAAACCTCAACAGTATTTGAACAATAAAACGCGGGACCCCTGTGAACTTTTTCACTGGAGGCTGCTAACAACCATGTCCCTGGAATACAGACATCCTCAGGACATTTGATGACTGTGTGAGTCAGCTCGGTGCTGCAGTAAAGCACCACAGACTGAGGGCTTACACAACACACATTCATAGTCTTCCAGTGCTGGAAGCCAAAGTCTGAGATCAAGGTATTGCTCAGGTGGTTCCTTCTGTGGCTTTGATGGCAGTCTTCTCCCTGTGTCCTCCCCACATGGTCTTCCCTACTCATCTATGTCCTAATGGACACAGTCCTACTGGATGAAGTCTCCTAATGGCTACATTTTAACTTAATCACCTCTTTAAATGCTGTGTCTCCAAATACAGTCATATTCAGAGCTACTGGAGGTTAGGGCTTCAACAAGGAAATTTTGAGGAGCACAATTCAGCCTATTGGAAAGTTTGAGAAACAATGACTGGATATAAAACACTAAGCTAGGATGTCACCACCAGTCCTGTCCCCAAATAGGAGCAAGACTAGCACAGTGAGAGGACTGGGGCGCCTGGCCCATGTGGCACCCAGAGACCAGAAACCCACCCATGTGGGAGAGGCCCAGTGCATCTCTAGAACCCGAAGAGGCTGGGGTTTAAGTTCTGCTCCCCAAGAGCACAGGCGACTCTGAATCGGGATGTTTCTCTCCCCCGCCCACACCCTGTGGACTCCTGCCTGAGTTCTGGGGTAGAAGCATTATTAAAAATAAAAGGTGACACCTTCCCTGCCATCTCTGCAGCACATCAGAAAGTCAAGTTTTCAACTGCTGTGATGCCAGCAGCTTCTCCGGCAGCTGGGGTGCAGGCTCTGCCTGGACTCCAAGGGTGTCCTTAATGTGAAGCATGGACTGCAGTGGGTGTCCCAGCCTTTGCAGGACACCAGTTTTCAAGCTGCCAATTTTGCCTCCCAGTAGCAAAAAAAAAATGATCCCCAGGGGATAGAGAGAAAAATCAGTCATGTTACACAGCCATCCCCAAAAAGTCATCCCAAGGTACACGTGTGAGACATCCCCTCAGGACACTAAGATACGGGGCGGGGGGTGGTTAGGAAGCAGCACTGTTGCTGTAATCTTGTCAGCCCCCCAATGCCAGAGGGATGCAGGATGCGGGGTTTCAAATCCTGTGTACTTTGCTATTAGTGGCAGGTCCAAATTTAGTCTTCAGTCATGATTGCAGGACAGAAGACCCTTGGTTAGGAGTCTATTCTTCCATCATAATCCTGTTCACACAAAGACAGTCTGCATGCAGTGTCCTCTCTCGTGTGTCCGCCCCGTACTCTCCGTCACTGCAGAATTAAACGGACGGGGAGAGGAATGCTGGCAGTGAGGGAGCAGTAAGTGATCCCAAGGCAGGAATTAGGAGTTACCTTTAGAGACACAGACACAATGGAAAAAGAAAAACAGGTGCACTGCCCAGGAAACAGCTCTGCAGCAGACACCAGACAGCTGTGGCTGACCATCGTCTGACTCCCAGGAATGAAGAAGCAGCAGAGAAAGGAGCAAGGGAGAACTTGAAATGTCTTACTTTGTATAACACCTGTGTCACTTCAGGATCACTAGAAACAATGCACACTGCAATCACTATGGGAACCGCTTCTGTCGATATCCTAACTTAGAAACTAGCCGGATGTAACTGAAAGGAGGTTCCCTTGTTGGCTGCATGGGAGGTCACACCCACACACCCACACAGAACAACTGTCCTTCCCAAGGGAGTGTTATTTGATGTTTCTATATACTTTATTAAGGCAAAAGTGAGACAGCAAAGACACATTGAAACTTCACTGTGCTGATCATCAATGCACTGGTGAGCAATTGTTTTTCATCAGATTTAGAGATAATTTTGGAAAACTGGAGGGACCTTTCCCAGTTTTCCGTGCTATTCACAAGGTAACGGCTATGGAAAGATGATTCTTGAGTTTAATCTGTGTTATTATAATTTCTCCTTCACTTTCTTAAGTTCAGATGGTTAACAAAACAACAAGTGCTGCCCTGGTTCATGGCATTTGCCAGTTTCGGTGGTGGAAATACTTGCACCACGGCGGATTTCAGCTATCATGTGACATCATGGAGTGTGGAGTCTGATGGCCGTTGTCACCATTAGACAGTGCTTCCACTTATGTATGAGACACAAGTAACCTCCACGGTATAGACCACAGTAAAATAGAAAAATGACTAGAAAATGGTGGAGTGTTTATCATCAATATTTAGAATAGGATTTCCTTAACTATACATTGATACCAAGTAATTGTTTATAATGACTGAACCACCAGTTTACTAAATTTCTGAGAATTCGACCTTGGTCCCTGTGAGTTGGAGTTCCACAGCTGAACAGATTACAGCCCCCATCAGCCCTCGTTCCTCCAGCTCTACAGCACCTGGCATGTCCCTTCCTTGTGCTCAGCCTGCTGTACTCTGTGACTATTTGGTCGGCAAGAGCAGGAGAGCAGGACCAGGTCTTTAGCTACTGGTCCTAAGCACCTAACAAAGGTCTGGTACCTAGTAGGTCTACAGAGTAAGTGTATGAATATTACCCAGGCTTACACTTTCAGGTGACAATACCTACCATACTTTGGGGAGCAGCATCGGTTGATTGCAGGCAGAAAAGTCACAGAGGAAAAGAAAACTGCCCAGGGCAGCCTGTGGTTCAGAAGAAGAGGTCAGAGCTCTTAGAGGCAGACGTTCTGGGCGAGTACTGGGAAGCTTGGCCGTCCACGTTGCCCTTTAACCTTTGCTGGAAACTACTATTCATTGTTGTAGCCTTGTTTCCAGAAAAGCATTTCCTAGAATTCAGTACAAACTAAAGAATCTGTGGCATCTAAACATGGAATACTTCAGAGTTCCAGGAATTAGTGTCTAAATTATAAGAGAAATAATAATAATAATATAAAAAGCTTGTTTAGGATGAAGACGGAATGAGGGTGTTTGTATTCCTAACAGGGGATCAATTCATTTTTGACTTTAATGTGACTGGTACTTAATTCTTCAAGGACAGAGCAAATGATGCTATTATGTAGTGGAAAACTCTAGAAAACTGTGTTCCATCAAAATGCCTTACCATGTGCATGGTCAGAGGATAAGATGAGCTGTTCAGGATTTGCCCATGTTCTTGATCTTTAGTTAGGTTTTTGTTAATCAGGAGAACAGCAGTCAGCTGGCCTGTGTCCTGTTGTCTGCATCACAGGGTCTCAAACTTCTGGTGCATCAGGATTGTCCACAGGGCATGTGAAGACCAGTGGTGGGGGAGCCACTGTCTGTAGCACCCACAAGCTGCAGGGGCGGGGCCAGGATTTGCGTGTCTCAATGCTCCAGGAGAGGCTGTTACTGGGGGGTGCATGAGGCCCCCTGAGAGAGCCTGGCAGTGTGGACACGTCATGCTGCTCCCTTTATACGGGCCCGTTTCACACATTGGAAAACTGGTTCATCTGCCACTACTTTCCATGTGTAAAATCCAAATATTTACTAGTAAACTGTACTTATGATATATGTAAACGTCAATCTAGAGGCAAACAGTTTAGTTTTAAAAGTTCATAGACACCTACGATAGCTGTCAATTTTCATAACCCCACACAAGATTCCATTTGTTCTGCAGAAAGTATTCTTAGTCTGTGGTTATTTTGAGAACAAGATGTACATTTATGCTGGGAAAATATTTTTAAAAATCCAAACTACAAGATGAGACTGCTGAAGTGATCATAGATCTAGTTTAATTTTATAATTTGCATTCACAACCGTTATTAAAAGTTATACAGATTGTGGTACAGATAAAATAAATTATTGGTCACTTGGATATTAAGAAAAATTGTTTGTTGTTCTTCCTCAAGTGATACATTTTAAGCATAGTTAAGGTTTTTGTGACAACTGTGACCCGTGCATTTTCCTCCAACTTGCATAAATCCTTCTTACTTGGTCATTTGAATACAGAACTCATTTAAATTCTCAAAACCACATTCTGAGCTTGCAAACTTTCCAGAGGTGCTTTGAAGAATCATACCTTACGCACTCTTGACATTTCCAGGGAAACTATGGACCATGGTCTCTGCAAAACGGTTTAACTACCTGGCCCTTGGTTTTTAATTATTACTGAGGGAGGAAGCCTTGGGGGAGGAAGTCCTGTAACACCCAACCTTCCCCCAGAACAGGGCTAATTAGTGAGCTGTGGCTAAATGACTGCTCGACACAGTGGCAATGGGGAGGGGGATGCATGCAGACCTAAAGAGAAAGAAAAAGCTGCAGTTCAAGTGCATTATCATCCTGCCTCGACCTATCCGGTGGTATATAATTGAAACCAAGATGTCGGTTTACTCAGGTTTATTTAAATTAAAGAAAATGTGTTTCACATTGAAAATCCCATCTAAAAAGGTTATGGCACCTGTGAGGTTTTTCAGATATCTGCTAAAGTTGGGCAATAGCCTGCTATTCTCGGCTTTCTGCATATTTTACGTCCATCATCTCCTTAGACCCGAGCCGTGTGTCAGGAGCGCTGGGACTGGCAGCAGAGTCCCCGGGAGCAGGCAGGCTGGCCTTGTCGTGATCTGCATGCTTGTTCCACAAATCCATCAGACTGGGCGAGAAGCGTGGTTTCTCTAAGTTCAGTGAAGTTTGAAAGGAAGGTGTGGCATGTGTCAGCTTATGGTGGTGCTCCTCGGCATGAAGAGCAGGGCTGGAGGGCCACCAATGAAATGTCCAGCTTCCTTCTCTCACCCTCCTGCCTGCTGTCCATGAGAAAACAAGGAGAAGCCCGAGTGCAGGGTGAGCAATAACAGTGGCAACAAGCATGCAATATGGCACTTATTGTGAACTCTGAGTCTACACAGCCATCCTGTCTGCCTCACGGGGTGAGGGGGAGGCAGAAACTGAGGCAGAGACCTTAAGGTGAGCGTTCAAATTAGGATGGTTGAGTCATGAGTACATTAGAAAGCCCATCAGTTACCCTCCTGCCTCCAATAAAAACCATTGAGGATGTGACTCTATGGAAGCATCTGCTCCTGGGAACAATGAGTTTCTTTCTCAGGACCAATAATAGAATTCAAGCTCTGATAGGGGCCTGTTTTTGTCATTGGCTTCTGTGTTTATGTTTATGTATAAACATTGGTTTGCCATGCTCTAAGAAAATTAAAGGCAGGGACTGTTATTCATCACCTGCACAAGAAGGAGTTTACCCAGAATCCACAAATACACAAAGAAAGGAGAATTAGAAACACTGATGTGCAAAGCCCACAACACAGGTTCCGAGCAACAGAGAGCACCATGCCCACTCAGGGTACCTGATGACCTTTCTGGGCTTTCAGGCAACAGTAGGGCTGCTGGTGAGGAGTCCATGGGGGTCTGTTTCTGTACATGCCACTCGGACGTCATTATAGTGCCACACACTACTCACCTGGCTGGGCTACTCCTAAGGATGCCACTATAACGAGTCTCCCTGTGTGACGAAGTGAGGATTAGTTTTTAAGAAGCTCAGGGTTCATTACAGACATTATTCTGAGAAGTCTCAGAACATCCACAGAAGTGTTTTATACACTTGTTTCTCTTTCCCAAGTCCTTGCCCCAGAGAAAAGCTTTCCTGAGTGGAGTGGTCATCCCCTGCAGACTGGCACACAGGGAGAATCCCAGATAACTCAGTCCACAGGACGGTCATGATGATCCAGGCCTAAAACGTGATTTTTCTCGGCATTGTGTTATGGTTGAGATTTTCAAGAATTTTTTGCACTGCCCATTGTACTTTTTTAAATTGCGTAGACAGCACATCAATAATTTGTGATTTAATGTCACTGTTTTGCTGCTGTTAGCAGGCTAAATACCCTTATATTGAATTAAATATCTTTATATTGAACTAAAATAGTAATATTTTTCTGAAAACATGTTCCCTGGTTGTCTTCTTTCTACTTTTTGTCCCTGGCTCCTCTTCTTTCTTCTCTCCTCATGCCACATTTTCTAGTGTTTTAATACCAGCAGCAATGCTCCTTCCATCACATTAGTTCTAATTGTCATCTCATCTCAAGCTAGCCACCAAGAGCAAGAACTCTACTCAGTAAGAATCTCCATCAACAGAAAAGACAGAGGTCGCAATTTCACTTCCAGTGTCACAATCTGTGTGACCTCATACCTGCTGCTGACAGAGGACTCCACAGCACACTGTGTGCAGGGAACAGTTCTAAGCTCTTCTAAGTGGACTGATTCACTTAACCCCTACAACCATCCACTGTGGCAATTGGGAGTGAAGGAAACCCCTGGACAATTTAGATTTGGGAAATTCCCAACAGAGATGCAGACACTGGACGTGGTCAGGCAACTCCAAGGAGCTTGGCTTTGCTGCAGACCGTAACAAGGGAGGAAGAAGCTTGAAACTCCACCATGGTGTTTCAGCAGCAGAGGCAAAGAGCTGTCTCTCCATCCTCTTTGGGAGTGGGGTCATTGAAGGTTTTCACAGAAAGAGAATTTCATCCTCAGAGCCATGCTCTGGGGAGATCCCTAGAAGCTCACATAAACTGCATGGTGGTGGTCAGGTAGCAAAAGCCAGATCAATTCAGACACTATGAGAGCCCAGACAGGAGAAGAGGGGAGGGAAGTGTGCAATTGTTGAGCATCTCATGTGTAATTGTGTCTCATTTTCATATAAGTATGCATTGAGAATGATTATATATTTTTTAGCAATTAGAAAACTGAGCTCAGATAGGTAAAATTCCACCAACCTACAGGAGGTTACAAGTCTAAGGCAATGTTAAGGTTGATTGATCATAGCCTCATCAGGGCCCAGGGACAGAGAAGTCATGGAAGACACAGGCAGTGGAAAAAGCAAGAGGCAGGGTCTGAGAATTGCTGTGAAAGGAAGCCATGCTGCAGGTCTGAGGTCCCCTCTACTCTCACCAGACTTAGCTGGAGAAAGATGAATGAACACAATTGATAGGGTGGCAATGTGAAGAGGTTGGTGTAGTTCAGTTCCATTCAGCCAAGGTTTACTGGAAGTCCGTCCTAGCCAGGCCAGGACACTACTATGCACAACAATGGCACAGAGGAAAGAAAGACAGTGCCTTTCCTGGGGCTTCCACAGAGGTCCCTGGTGAAGACAGCTTGGAGGGGTCATTGTTTCAGATGGGTTGGAAGGGAAGGCAAGCAGTTCACATTAGTCCAGATGGTTAACCTAAGAATGCCACAGCTGCAGGTAAACAGGGATGTTCTGGGTCACATTGATAACAAACATCACCTTAGGTGACTATGTAAGGTGACTAAATAAGGCACCTATGTAAAGGTCCCAGCTAGGAAATTCCTGCTTCATCCTCGCACATCATACAAGGCCACTCAAAAATGCCATAGACCTGTCAATGCCAAGAAGGGCTTTGCCTCTCCACCAGATGATCTGGGAGTTGTTTTTTTTAATTTATTATTATTATCATTATTATTATTTATTTTTATTTTTTAGGAAGCAAGGTGCTAGAGGAACCAGGAACATCACCTGTGTGAATGTCCCCAGGACCAAGCATCCCAATGGGGAAGACAAAGCTCTAATGCTGAGTTTTGAACACAGCAACGAAATGGCTGCCCCTCTTTCCACTCCACTATGCTTTAAGAGTGATGCTGATTTTAACCCCCCCAAAGACCTGCTGGCTTTGAAAAATAATGAAAAAGAAAATAATTAGCAGCTGTAATAGCAGTGGGGAGCCAACCACTCAGTGTTGTGTTTCTGAAGTAGAAACTAACTCCAAAGTAAATTTGAACATTTAAATAAATATTTTTAGTTGCTCAAATGATGTTGCCACAACCTTGCATTAGGGTCAATGCTACTACCCTTGCTTAGGATTTAGCCTTGAGGATAGAAGTAATCAACCAAAATTTACAGAATTTGCTAAAACATTCCTTGTTTGTGCTTGTGGAGGGTGGATTACAGAGGGAGATGGTGAGGGAACTAACTGTTCATGCCAGAGGTGCTTAGGGTCCAGGACACTTGTCATATTTTCATTCTGTTAATGTCAAAATTCAGAGCTGGGTAGATAATGCAATATTTACACATGGATTGATAAATTAATACCAGTTGTATCACAGGGTTATAGGTAAAGATAAATGGTTGTATGTGCATGTGTGCATATGTATGTGTAGCTGTTTCTTTGATATAAACTCCGGATGGAATAAATCATTTGCCCCAGGATTGCATAGTCAAATGTTGTCAGTAGAATCTACATTCAAGGTCCATGTTCCAGTCATCTTCCCAAATGTTTGCTCTAGGTGTTGATGGCATATCAGTGTGTATTAGTCAGTGCTTTCTAGATAAACAGAACCAATAGGATAGAGAGATAAACAGTGATACATAGATAGATAGATTGATTGAAGATAAGGAATTGACTAGCATAGAGGCATGCTAGAGCCAGTGGTATAAGTTCCAGGCTGAGTCTGAAGGTCTGAGAATCAGGACAGTTGATGCTATACCATATTGTGCCATGTATAATCATACTTTTTATGCAAGTTTTTGAGGGGAAAATAAGGATGCGCATTATACATGGGTAGCATCAATTCTGTATCTATATAAATGTTTTTAATTATTTTATTTATGCTTATGCATTACAAGTATAGCTCCAGAAAGCATAATGATATCTGTATGCAAAATAATACTCTGGAATACAATAATTGGTTTTATATATAAATAAAAATTGAATTAAAAAGTTAAAATGAAAAATTTTTTTTCCTGAAAGCTTAGGTCAAACACATGGGTATGCATTATACATGGCAAAATATGGTAAGTTCTAGTCTGAGTCCAAGTCCAAAGGCAGAAGACCATTGATGTCTCAGCTCAATGACAGGCAGAGAAAGAAACAGCAAATTCTCCCTTACTCAGCCTTTTTGTTTTATCCAGGTCTTCATTGACTTGGAAAATGAATCTCTACCACACACATTAGAGAGGTTGATCTACTTTCTCAGTCTACTAATTTGAGTGGTAATCTCATCAGAAGTACCATCACAAATACACCAAAAATAATATTTAATCAAATACTGGGCTGGGCACACCGTGGCATAGTTGGCACATAAAATTTACCATGGCACAGACTTTACTGACTCATAGATTTATAATGAAGCACATGTAGGACATACACCCCGTATACTTAAAGCATGGATGTGAAATGTTACATAAAGATTGCAGTTATTTGTACTTATAGGGATGAAGAACAACTGAAACATTAATTGATTAGAATGAGTTTTTCTCTTCTATTAGTCAACATAATGATTCATGTATGTGTCTGCCCAATAACCAGACAGCATTTCTGAAGACAGGGAAAAGCAGCAGATGCAGACATTTGGAAATCTGGATTCTCCCCAAACATTAATGATTAGCTGGTGAACTGGAGACCATGATGCATTAGGTCCTCGTGTCTCAGTTCACCCTCCATCCTCATTTCTATTTGTACTCAAAGGATACAGTGGAATATATCAATTCTTTCCTACATGGTTCATGCTTTTATTTGTTAAAGTCTTATTTTGGAAATCTTTTCTTATTGTGAATTCAATAAAATATTTTCCTCCAAGAGTTGCAAAATTATTCATGTCATATTTAGTTCTTTAATTTGTGTATCATGGAAGTTAGGGCACTCCAGGCCCATTTTTGCACCTGGACAACCCATTTCCTGGCACACTTCCTCCTGACTTTGAGGACCACCTCTGCTGACTGCCAGGCCACATGGATGTGGTTGTGTTGCCGGTCCTTCTTTCCTGCTCTATTGTCCATTGCTGCACCAATGTTGTAGTATTTTCATTACCGTATATATTTGTCCTGGAGCTGCCATAATGTACCACAAACTGGGTGGCTTTAAACAATGGAAGTTTGTTCTTTCATAGATATGGAAGCCCTAAATTTAAAAGCAAGGTATTGGCAAAGCCATGTTGTCTCCGCAGGCTGTAGAGGAGAATCCCTCCTGTTTCTTTTAGCTTCTGGGGATGGATGGCAATTCTTGGTACTCCTTGGTTTATAGAAGTATCACTCCAACTTCTGCCTCCACCTTCACTTGGCTTCTCCTCTCTTTTTGTATCTGTCTCTGGGTCCCCTTTTGTATCTGTCCCCTTTCCTTATGCAGTCACCAGTCATATTGGATACAGAGCCCACCCTGCCCCAGTATGATCTCATCTTAACTAATTACATCTACAAAGACTCTGTTTCAAGAAAATGTCACACTCACAGGACTTAAAGGTAAGGACTTAAATATATCTTTTTGAAGAACACAATTTAAGTCATAAAACAGTAGTTTTATTAAAAGTTTTGATAGTTAATAAGGCAATCCCATCTTATTTTATCTATAGCAATTTTTGGTTAGTTGTCAAACTCCTCCAGAAAGAGTTAAGGATTTTTATTGGCACGGAATTAAATTTACAGATCAATTAAGGACATATAGTGATAGAAGATATTGAGTATTCCAATCTATCAATATCTTTCCATCTATTTAGATTTTTAATAAGTAAATTTATCTATAATAAAAGTGCATAATTTCATACAAAATATATGCATGATATTTTATACATTATTGTAACTAGTATATTTTTAAATTAAGTCTTTAATTTTTGCTGGTTTATTAAGATTAATTTGTGTACATTGAATTTCTATGTAGAAAATATACTAATTTTTCTCACTAATGTATCAGTTGGTAGGTTTCCCTGAATTTTCTGGGTAGGAAATTGTGTTGTCTGAAACATGAACATTGTGGCCTTTACAGTTACCCACTTACCATGCAATATGCCCAATTCTGAAATCACTCACTGAGTTTTCTTTTTTTTACTTCCGTGATAGTTCTCCTTTTCATTTTTTTAGTTCTGGTACTTCCTTCTGGTACTTTTCAAGTACAACATTTTCTAGTCTCTTCTTTTTTTTTAAAAATTAACTATTTTTTTAAAAAAATGTAAACATTCCTATTTTATATCATGGGTATGAATATTCAAACATCTGAAGTACTTTACTATTTTTTCCCATTGATTTGTGTTCATACAAATTTGTGTGTGTGTGTGTGTGTGTGTGTGTTTCACATATTTTTAAATTGCGAACTCATGTCGAGTTACCTTAGTCTACAGAATTCTTAGGATCCTGGGCTGCAAGTGTTTCCTCCCAGAGAGATTTTCATCTGCTTCTATCACCTGCTGGGGTTTTATCAACTTGGTGTCTTTTTCATTCAGTTTATTGGTTTGGATTCGTATTCACTGCAGACAGTTCACACTTGAAACACCACTCTACAAAAGGGCAAACTGGATGCATGATTTCAATATTTATTATTTTTCTGCCTGGAGCTGACTTCATTTGGATACAACTAGATTTTATTTTTTTCTTACCTCTCCGTGGCAGATACTACTATGTGCCTATCTAGTGCTTGTTTTCTCTCCTTCCCTACTTAAAGAAATTTATCCTGGTCATAGCCCTACATCTAATGCAGGATGGCAGATAGGGATGGTTGATGGGCCAAATTTCTGGGCCAAGGAGGCAAAAGTAGGATTTTACCTAATAGAAATTCTTGGGAAGCTACCATTTTTTTAACCAAAAGTGACAGACTTATTTGCACGTCATCTTGTGAGTTTGTGGTGAGAGAGATGATGTCCAGGTCTCATGGAATATTCCAGACATCTTACCAGCCCTGGACAGATGACCTCTGGACTTACTGTCAGAAGAGACAAGAGAGCCTTTAGCTGTTGAAGCTACAGTAGCTTGGTTCTTATTACATGCAGCCAAACATAGTCCCTCTGCTGACAGTGTAATCTTTGACTGTCTCAGACAGATGCAGGGTCTCAGTTTACTTCTCTCCTTTGCTCAAACCAGAACTTCCTTGGCCATTCAGGAAAACTGGAGACCATAAAACCCATGTCTTCTGAGTCCCTGAGGCAATCCTTCAAGGCTGAGCTCATTGGCCTCTCTGCAGAAAGAGATTGCTGTCAGGCTGTGTACTTAACTGCTTGCAGCTTCTGAGCTACATCTTATGCAATTCCGTAGGATGCTTTATCTTTCCGCCTGACTTGATTATAAATACCCAAAGTTAATGTCTCCAGTTTAGTCATCTTTACAATCCCACGGTGCTTAGCCTGTAACAGACTCTCAATAAGTATCTGCTCAGTATGACTCAAATCTGGCTGCTCAGCAAAGGTAAACATCTTTCTTAGTGGCAACAGCAACTAAATGATCATTAGCCCAATTTCTTAGTCACAGACACAGGTTACTGGTAAATGGATAAGAGTATAAGACATGCAGTGCAATATTTGGGATAAGAGAAATGACTTATATTTACAAATACCTGGCCTTGTTCAGGTTCAGACACAATCTCATTTAAGATGGGAGCTAGGAAAATAGACGTGTTATTTTTACTCGGAAGGAGAACATTGTAGAAACTGGCGAAAAAGCCTAACCCCTGAAGGTGCTCGCTATATTGTATTCCTCACATGATTTCCCACCCACACTCCTAATCGTATATTCAAAGCAAATGCATTATTTAAACAATAATATACTCTCTATTAGTTCTTTGCTTTGTATTAATGGTTGACTAAAGCAAATTACAGGGCTCCAGGGAGGGACTTGCAGAAGAGGGACCAAGAGGCACCTCTAGTCATATGTGCCTCCTTTGTATTGCAGTATTAAAGATTTTTATACAGTGTACAAAGGAATTGTCAGAATGTTAAGGACACTGTAATGACAAATGCTTTTCTCTTATGCTAATGTGGGAAAGACAGCAGGATGGGACAGTGCTGACCTGTACAATAAACCTGACACAGCTCTCATTTTTCTATAGTACTTTTTAAAAGTACTTGCAAGTAGAACTGTGATTATTAAAAAGTCATGTATAAAAACTAGCTTCAAGCTAGGTGCAAAATATCAGAAGTATTTGAGTAGCATATAATTCACTCTGTGGGCATGTGGGAGATTATGACATAGAGTTATCTAAAATGCTGGTCAGCATGCACAATTAAAGCTGGTTTTAATGACAAGGATATAAAATGGTTTTAAATAATAAAAATAACTGAGGCTGTGAAAGTAGTGTTGGTGTGCTACATTTCTAGTGAGGATCTTGCAGAGTGGGTGTCCCAGTCTTTAAGCACTCACTGTCCATCTTCTCCATCTACAATGCACTGACCTTGAGCCCTGCATTCTCTCACTGGCCCCTTGTCCTTCCCTTCTTCCTCATGTTCTTCACTTTCTTCTAATCTCCATCCATTCTTCTAGTAGATCACTTAGTAAACACACCTGTTTGTCTCAGTGGCCTCCCATCACCCACCCAGGCCATCTCAAATCCTAAAATTTCATCCAAGGTCTTTACAGGCTGACCCCAACTTAGTTGAGCCAACACTCACCCAAGACCACATATTACATATCCACTGGTGGTATGGACCCACTGTTTGAGTGCAAAGGCCAGAAAATTTATTGAAAAAACAATTGAAAACAGATCAAATGGTTTAGCGATGCTATCTCTACACAGATATTTATGTATTTTCTTTCTGGTCCATTTCATGTGATTCCACTTCCTTCTTCTATTTGGGGTACCACAAAACCTTTGTGGCCATCCCCCTCCCTCTCTGTCCCAGTTTTTTAAAAATAAATTATAAGGTCACCTGAGGCATTCAGTTTTCTATCCAGTCTCTGTGCTCACAAATTGTTCCTGCGATAGAGCCCGTGAGAGAGCCCAGGTCTGCCACTAGATGACAGTCTTTCCAGCGGTGCATCCCTTGAGTCTCAAGTAGAGCAGTTTATATTTAGTGGAGCTTAAATTCATCCTAGTGCCCCTGAGTTTCTAAGACTCTAGCATCAACATTTTTCCATAATAAATTGTGGCAGACACAGCTAGGGTGACCCTCAGTGCGTTTTTCCCTTGTATAATCTACTTCCTTAAGTATGACTGAAACCCTCCACTTGCTTCTAACCAATTGCTTATGACAAATGTGATGGCATGTCACTCCCATGATGAAGTTACATGACACAAGACTGCCTCTTAGCAGACTATAGTTAGAGAGGCTCCCTTGTCATGGCCACTGACTGGCAGTGACTGTGGAACGCTGTGATGGCTCGTCAAAACATGAGAAAAACATACACAGAGACAACCGAGTCCTATGGAAAAATAGGGACAAAACAGCCACTCTCTCTAGTGGGGAACACCTTGGCCACCCTCCCCAAGGGAGAGCACCCCATTCTCCCGCCTGAACAGGCTTTTATTGGATTCCTTTGCATAAGAATTCAGGTAAAACTCATTACTCATTGCCAGGAAGAAAGGATTAAACAACAGATAACAAGGAAGTCTGAGGGCCTATTTGGAGTCAGGGTCAAAGAGCTGTAAAACTTTAAGGAACAAACTTACTTCTTCCTTGGGCCCTTACCATTCATTTGAAAGCATTCTAAACAAAGCAGGTTTCCCAGAATTTTACATATTTTTTCTTTAGGCCTGATCACCCAGGGAACCCGCCCTTTCCAGCACAGGGCGGCACCACCCTCTGTCATTGTTTCAGGCTTAGGTGGAGCAAGGGAAGTAAAGCAGCCAGGAGATTAGGAGATTTTCTCACAGACAATGAGGACTCAGTCTTTGTCAAAGCTGAGAGGCAAGAGTCCATCACCCCCTTTTGCTGTAGCCCCCAAAGTCCTTCCTTGGGGGCCTCCCACGTGATTGTGCCTGTCTTAGGTCATTCCCCCCTTAGGGAATCTTACCTGTCATTGGCTAACCAACCAAGCATTGGGGGCCAGGCAGGGTGAAGTAAAAGGAGCAGAAGTGGTGCTCCTGCCAGGGAGATAAGATCGTCTCCTTGGTGGCTTATGATTCCAAGGTTGTTCCCTTAGCCTTAGCCTTGGCGAGGGTTACAGCTTCTGAAACCAGGCAGGGTGGTTCCCAACACTCCCTGAGGCTCTGAAGATACAAGCAGCCAGGCTGCAAGAGGACCACACTACAAGAAGTTTTTGTGGACTCTTGGAGATGAGAGTGTTTCTCAGTTGGCATTTAGCAAGAAAACAGAAACTTTGGTCCCACCATTTCAAGGAGATGATCTGCCACTCACCTAATGTAGCTTAGAAGGACATCCTTCTCTGGCTGAGTCTCTGAGGTGCCTGGTCAATGTCTAGGTGGCAGCTTGGTGAGGTCCTGCCTGAATCAGGGAACTCTTGTTATCTACGCTCACGTTTATGACCAAAAAAAAAAAAATTGTGAGATCACAACTTGGCACTGTTTTAAACCACTGAGTTTGTTACACAGCATAGAAATCAGCCATCATTGAAGAATCTCAGTGATGTATTTTGGGAACAAAGTTAAGAGTCCAACTTCTGGGTTCAAATCTTGACTCCACTACTTAGAAGCTTTGAAAACTTAGACAAATCAGTTATAGGCTTAATGCTTTGAGGACCACATCTGCCAGGCATAAGTAGTAATGTTGTCTGCATTTATTATGCTGTGAGGAAAAAATGCTTTTAAATAGACACACACATGTAGAAGGCACTAAATAAATGTTAGCTTCTGATACCTATGTGAACAAGATAGACATCACAATAAACACTTTCAGTTGTTGATTTGGAAAAATGTGCATGCTTGAACTCTCCCAGATTGCTTGATGTGACCCTATTATTCTCAATGAGAGTTAGTGCTAAGTACTATGCAAACATCATTAAAAATATACTTCTCTGCCTTCTAGTTTACAATTTGAAAGAAGGAACATAGAAGCAAATACACAGATGAAAACATAAAACAAATGTGTACAACTTGTGCAAACAACACATAATTAAGGACAATGTCTTCAATACATGTACTGGGTAGAATTTTTTCACACAGGAGGTGAAGGGTGGGTTTTACTATTTGCTGATGGATGGCTTCGTGTTTCTGACTGTGAAAGGCTGATAGGCAGGTGGTTTCAGCAGTAAGAGAGACATCCCATGAGATGGCATTGGAGAGCTCAGTGTTCCTTGGGAGATGCAGCCTTGCACTTCAGTTTATAAGTCCAACAAGGAGTTCAGAGAATGACTATCCCACAGGGGGGTGACAGTGACTGAGGACCACATGTGCCACTTATACTGGAAGCAGTGAATAAACAGTGATGCTGTTGACCGTAAAATATACACAGAGGGTAGCTTTAAAAAGGAAAATGACCTCAAGTTGAAACTGTGTCATTTTTAAAAGACAGAAATAATCACAGTGAGAGATAAATTGTATACCTGGTGCAGTGATATTTAGTTGTTTTCTACATGTTTTTGAATGGAGAAACCAAGTAACATAGTGACATACTATGCTATGCTGTAATTAAGTAATATTCTTTACAAAGACTCATATAAACTGCTTTTGGGAAATTAATTTGAGGAAGTATAAAAATGCCTCAAAAATGGTATAAGTAAAAAACAATAGTTTATTTCCCTAAAATTTTAGTAGCAAATAATATGTTCTAGGTCATTGAAAATTAATTTTTAATTTATATATATTATTCAAAACAAACTAGCAATTTAGGTTTATGAAATAAGCAATGTTTTCACTGAGATGAAGATGTTAGTGTATATATCTAGCACCACCCAATGATTGAATAAAGAAATACCAAGAGTATTCGTGATGTTTGTGCCAACTTTCTACATGTTGGGCATGGAACCAAGTGTTCCTGGTTCCACTCGTCAAACCCCAGGTCTCTGTGATACGGTCCGTTAGACAAGGCTGGAAGAACCCTGGCCACTGGTTCCAGGCTGGCTCTGCTAACCTCTGCAACGTGAAATACAGTGCAGGACCAGCAGCACCAGCATTGCCCTGGAGCTTGTTAGAAACACCCCATCTCAGGCTCTGCCTGCACCACACACACTAAATCAGAATCCTCGCCGTGACAAGCCTGCCAGTGATCTGTGCACACGTTTGCTCTGAACTACTTTGGGGCTTGTTTTCAATGATATAATAAAAACAATGGAATTCAATACACAAAATACTTTTATAATAAAAAGAGAAAAACCTCCGTGCATTTGTTTACTGCTTTGGAGTTGAACCAATGCTTCCAAGCATAACACTTCCTTTATCATCATATATTTCAGAGACTTTGAGGAAACTGAGGCTGACTTTTGTGCCAGCATCAGCGGCACTCTGAGAACTCCCATGGGAGTTTTTGGGTGTGGCGTAAGACCCTTCTCAGAGGCACATCCTACTTATGAACATCTTTATCCCAAATGTGTACAAACAGAAGCGACTGGGTCAAGCCTAAGGAGGGGCCAGTTGATTAGAAGTCTTATGAGACAGTCAAGATGGGTAGTCACCTTGTTGACTGTCATTGTGAAAATGCATCCAAATCCTTCACTGTTCAGGGCTGCTAGCCAAGCATGTACATTTTCAGCAAAGCCACTCAATGTGCCAACATTGAAAGAGAGCTGCTCCTTTTCAAATGGCTAATTATTATTCCATAATTTAGCATCTATTATCTAGTGAAACCCTTCACCTTTGCACATTTTCTTTAGGAACTTCGAATACCAAGCTATGCCCAAAGTGGGCATTTCTAGACATGGTGTCTGTTTCTGATTGTCTTCCTTCTGCCCTGCTATCCACCACAGTGTGGCCTCGTGGTTGTCCTGGGACAGCCATTGCCTATGGACTATGCACCATCACCTTCTGTGCAATTTGCTGACCCTGACAGGTGCATGGTGGTTCTCAATTACTTCTGCTGCTCAGACAAGATTTCTTGGTATTTAGAAGACTTTTCTGTTTCCCTCTTTATATTTCCTCCGTTCAGGCCTCAGGTTATTTTTAATTATGTCCTTTCAATGTCCGAGGGACTTCTACTTTGCCACTGGCCTTGGAACTGTACTCTCAGTGGCCCAGGGAATCCATCCAGTCCTCTATGAGGATTAACTTAACTCCATTCCATCAAGACAGGATGGACAGAGAGGCTCCTGGGGAACAAAGGAAAGCACCTGCTTCCCCACACGATGCACAAAAATGGGAACAAGGAGGTGGCGAATGAATGTAATGAAGAATGCCAGGTATGGCTCCTAGTCTCTGATTCTGATAGAGAAAGAAAGCAGATTTATAACAAACACCTCCAATGTCAAGTCAAGTAGAAACAGCCACTTTGTCTTCTTGGCTGACTTCGTAAACAAGCCCAAGGACCACCGTTGTCCCCGCGGTGATCATGGTGGCTGCTCCAACCAGTGTGCGTAGAAGAGCATGATGGGATCATCAGAACACGTGACCTCTTCTTAGAAGCATGTGTATGTACACATGTGCACACAAAGGCATGCACACACAGGTATTTACTCATGTACAAGACCATTTCTTCATCCCCCAGTGCTTGGCCAAGCCTGGCAGCATCCGTAACAGATCACCTATCTCCCCTGCTCAACACGCAGTTTCTTCCCTGCCAAGCAGGGCTGCCAGACGACGGGGTGGTTAATGAGCTGGCAGCCCAGAATGTCATTAGGGGCCCCAAGGACGGAGGCCGGAACTGCTCAGGTACGCAGACAGCGCGGCTCCCCTGCACTGCGCGAGGGCTGCCAGTGGCTCCTGTTTCACGGATTCCCCCTGAAGTGGTATTAAAAGAAGGCGCTTAATGATAATGAATTGAATTGTTCTTTCTAAAGTGGACTGACTGGCAGAATTCTGGAAACCAAGAGATCCCCTGTGCTGGCTAGGAAAACAGAAGTAATTGGATTACACAAAGAAAATAGGATAAAGATTCATTAAAATTACAGTAACAGGCTGTGATTAACGAGCCAGTGAGGAGCTCAGCACGTCGGGCCCGCGGGGCCCACCTCTCAGTCCAGGGGAAGGCATCCAGTTTCCCTGAAGGTGTTTTTTTTATGTCTTTTCTTTTTATTATTAGTTTTCAAAAACACTTTAATGCAGTTAAGGCCTTCCTGGTGGAAACCCTCTTTTTATCATTACTATGTGGAGTCTGTGTTTCTGGACATTCTAACAGAGAGCTGACCAGTGCCCAGGCAAAGGTAGACCGGTGCGCCATCCTCTCTTCACTCGGTGGTCTGGGCATGCTCACTGAGCGCATCCAACCCTCATTTATGGTCACATGTTGGAGAGGTCCCTGAGTGGCAGTGAGGTCAAGTGTCCCAGCTCTGTGAAGACCTCTGCTGGCTGGTGTCACCTCTTGGTGCCTGCCTGCCCTGTTTGAACCTCACTGACATAAACACACAAGCTAAACAGCACAGAGTGTCCTGCTAAGCCAGAGCTGGCACTCTCAGATGAGACCACAGGCGTATGCCATCGACCTACTCAGCTATGGACAGAGGCCGTGCCACTCTAGCCTGGGCAAAGATCCTACTCAGGTAGCAGGCCTTTAAAGTTGCTACAGCTTTTTACCCTTTGGTTGGATCAGAGGTGGTATTCAGAGGGAGAAATACCTCTGATGTTGGGATAAAGATCACTGATGAAATGACTATCTGGGAGCATTATCAGCACTAGGTCTTAAACACATTTCCTGAATGAGTGAATGAATGAATGAGAAGGGGGGAGACTCGAGAAGGAGATCCTGAGGTCAGATGGCAGCTGCCTGTGGGGGGAGTCCAGGACACATGAAGTAAGGTTCTCTCCCTGCAGTAAGGAGTCAAGTGATCCTGGGAACAGTGACTCCATTGTGCACCACCCACCCCCTTACTGTGTCCAAATGGCTCTTTTCAGCACAGAATGGGAGTTCAACCCATGTCCCTTGGTTAATAACCCACAGCAAAGAAGAAACTTCTTTCTGGGCTAGACTTTCCATTGTCCCATCTAGCAGTTCCCCCTCCCTGACCTCCTGCCCACAAAAACACAGTCTTACTGTCTCCCTATGTGGGGGCCTTCCTACCTGGGCTCTGAGATGGTGGCTGACATCCCTCATTGTTTCATAGGAACACAGGGCTGTGGTCACAGCACACCTGACCTTCCACCCCAAGAGCAGGTACCCTGGGGGCACCTCCAAGCATGGCTGTTGCCCGCAGGGACTATAGGAGCCAAGAGTCCTGCAGGGACCAGCTGAGTTTCTGGAACAGCTGGGGCCCAAAACAATGCTGGCAGGAATCCCTGCTATCACCATTTCACAGTTTGGAGTTTTCATGTTTTTCTATTTCAAAACATGTCATATATTCTGCTTTCTTTAAGAAGTAACGTCTGCTGCATGCCTCTTCAGGAGAAAGACTAGAGCTGAACCATGTAGTGTTCCACACCCAGCTGTTCGCTTGTATTTTACCCTGAGCACACAAGCGACGCCTTGTCCGGGATTCCCGCGGTTGCTGACTCCCTATGGCCAGCACCCTGCAGGTGTTGCTCTCTGGCTGCCCAGTGGCCACAAAGAGGGGTCAGACTTTGTTCTGGTCTTCAGGACTTCAGGTAGACGTCATCTACGGAAATGTGTGCTGTTTTTTTTTTGTTTTTTTTTTTTTAGATAAGACCCTCCAGTGACCTCAGCAGAGCTGCCCAAACACTGGGCACAGACCAGCTACTCTCTCTGCTGGGTCCGTCTCCCTGAACGTACATGTCGTTAGTGTCCACAGGAGCAAAATCAAAAGCAACTCACATCAGAAAGTTACAGATGTAGCAACGTACCCTGCAAGTGTCACGTGTGTGTTACTTGCCCACGTCACCAAAATAAGTTCATATTCACCATCCCTCTTTGGCTAATACATATGAAGCGCATAGTGCTGCTTTTAAGAAAACAGGAGATTAAATAAGAACTGCAAGTTGCAGACTCCCTGGGGAGGGGCATCTGGACACCAAGAGCATGGAGGTGAACTTCCTGCCCCGGGTGGTGGTAGTGATGCTTGCCCATGAGAGGAACAGACATGCTAACAAATCATAAACTATTTTATTTGTGTGTGCGGTTCTCTGAGTAGAGGTGTTGTTGACTGTTGACGCTGCGACTTTTGTTTGTTGGTTTTTCCCACAGTCCAGAGATTGCCTCTGTGAGCTTGGGTTGCCCAGTCTCCCTGCAGGCAGTGCACCCACATGACCCTCTATGAGGAAAGAACATTCCAAAATGCACAAATAAATATAAACACAGCACTTTGGGCTGTTGGTTGGTGTTCTAGAGGAGACCATATTGTCTACAGTACATGCGTTATTTTTGCAATAAATTACATAGGAAACTGGAGCTCAGAGCTTTAATGATCATATATCTAAACCACAACTTGTTTATGCATAATTTGCTTCCATTACGTTCAGTCTTATTAGAGATTCATGAATCAACCACTGAGCTTCATTTTTCACTGCCTGCCTGCTCTCCCAAGTTTGGCGACGCTGGGGGTGGGGTGGGGGAGGGAAAGCACCGCCAGAAGGAGGGGCCCTGCGGTTGCAGTGAACCATCGGGCAGTGCTGATGGTCAGGGGCTGGCATCCTTTGCACCTGGAGGGGTAGCAACAAAGTTCTCTGGGGCTATTCCAGAGTACAATCACGCTATACAAAAATGGCAAATCCTAGGAGGGAAAACCAGGCAGATGTCACCAAGTTAGAAACAGGACCAGGACCAGATCATAGTGGGTGCTCAGAACTAGAGACCCCTGGCATACAACATCTTCCATCTTCAGGGACTCATTTATTTGCCACTCACTGTGTCCCAGGTTCTCTGCTGGGTTCATCAAACACAATACTGTTAAATTTCTGAAGGACTCTTCAAATTAGGTGTTTATTCTCCCTGCTTACAGGTAAGAAAGTGTCCCCTGTGGGGAATGTATTGGATGGCACATTAATGTCACCACTCTGCATCAAGAAAATGGGATCAAGTGGCACTTTTCTAAGAATGTGTCTCTTGAAAGAAAACCAGTCTACAACTTCTGGAGCAAGCAGTCTGTGTGAGGGCTGATTTATCCTGGATGCTGGGTTTGCATTTGTATCCGTGTCCTTCATCTGTGGCCCCAGCTCCGAAGTGCCTTCCAGGGGGCCCTGCCCACATGCTCCTGCCCACCATCCACATTTAGCTCTAAAATGACAGGTTTGTAGTAAATGCAGACTTGCTGAATTGACTCAAAATACCTTGCCAGCCCTAAAACATGTGTGTTTTTCCCTCTCTAAGTCCTCGTTGCCATCTCCTAATTGGAGATGAGACCCCAGTTTAGCAGTTTAGAGCATTTTTTTAGTTGATGGAGAAAAACGCCAACACCTCCAGGTAACAGGACCTTCTGGTAGTGGCGCCGAGGAGACCCTGGGGCCCCAACCTCAGCACAGATTGGAGACACTGGCCTGGTGGTCTGTACAGAGATGAGCCCAGGATGCCCTGGGTTTACAAAGCTCTCAAAGATGCGGACTGCCTCCAGAAACAAACTTGGACTCAAAGGATATGTTACCTAAGTCATGTGATTTTTGGGCTTTTTCCCAAGGTTTTGAAAAAGTGTCTGTAAAATTTGAAGTTGGAAAACAGAAGCTGAGAAGAGTGTTTCTTGTTCTGCTTTGACCTTCACTCAGTTGCTGATCTGACCACCTCTGGAGAGGAGCCACTGGGGTGTGTGCTTTTAGTTAGTCTGTCTGTTTTAGGTGGTGGGAGAGGGTGGACAGGTGCCAAAAGGGGAGCAGAGGACTCCAGGACCCAGGAGAAGTGACTATGCAGAGTGACAGTCCCACTGCCCATTTCACCCATCCATGGGGCCCGATTCCCAGGGTAGAAAGACAGACTCCTTCATTAGCTTTTCCTCCTCTGCTTGATGGGACCTCCAGCTAAAATCATTGATCCCCAGTTCACTACAAAATGAACCACTGAGATTTCATGAATTGAAAAGCCAGGGGCCTTTCTGCTATCCTTAAAACCCCTCTGTCTTCTCAGGTCAGACAGAAAAACCCCTTTGTCATTCTCCTCTCCAAGCTGAAGCCTCTTGTGAAACTCTACAAGATGTCCCAACTCCAAAATTAGGGCCAGTGCCTGCTAACCCAGGCAGCCCAGCAAGAGCTGAGTGGGTGATACCTGAGCCAGAGAGAAGCCAGAGCACTTTTCTGTCTCTTATTCTCAGAAGTCCTTGGGGTGAGGACATGTGGAAGGGAAAGTACCCTCAGGGAGAATGCAAAGGCATCAGGTATGCTAGACAGCAGACAAAAGAAAGGCTTTTCTGGAGCCTCCCTCATACCTATGAACAGGACTCTGTGACTGAGCTGGCAACAGGAAGCCACTTGGATGCTTAGGAGCTCAGAAACTGGGTGTCTGGCCCTTTGGGGCAGGTGGAATTATTGGAGGGATCAGAGTTCAGTGGGTGTTGGTCTTCATTTCCAGGTACTGTTGAAGAAGCTACAAGATTCTGGGGTAGGAAGAGCTGAATGGAACAGGAAGGTGATGACTCAGAAGACCCTAGATAGCCTCCCTGGAGCTTTAGCAGACCCAAAAAGGACATGAAAGTGACAATAAACCAGTATCAACCACCAGGGTTTTTGTGACCAGGACTTCCCTGTATGGCCAGCTGCTGGGGTCCCTGTGTTAGTAGTCCCCGTGTGTGTACATCATGCATTGTGGCAGCAATCTCAGTGGAGGGGGGGTGGCATTGCGCCCTCAACCCACACAGAAACAGAGGCAGAGTCACCCTGAAACTAATGTGATAAATTATACCTAGAATGACAATGCTTGCCTTTTAAGACTTAAAGGAGTGAAGCATTAGTTTCAATAATATATTAACATATTACTACGTGACTTTCTAAACTGGATGTCAACATGGAATGGTGTTGCTGTGAGGTCAAGATATATGAAGATAGATCCTCCTCACAATTTCTCATAGAAGCAATGAGACCTGGTGAGAGCAGGGGATCTGGCAGCAGACCCAGGCTGGGCTGGAGGGCTGTGTGCTGTGTGGTGCTGGGCAAGTCCACACAGTTCTCTTAGCTTCAGCACTCTCCACTGATACACCGGGGAGAGGAGACCCCCTCCCAGGTTTCCATGATCTTCACTGATACCCAGCACACCCACTGCTATTAACACACAGTCAATGGTCAGTGATACACTGTGACTGGGACCCTGATAGTCACAGACCTGCAGTGGAGAAGTGGCAAAGGATTTTGGGTTTACCCAATATCCCATATATGCAGAGTTTCCTTCAGTGCCCTGACAGATGGTTCCTTAAGAGCCCTCACAGCGGCAAGCTGGGGAGGTTGGCGTCTCCTCTACAAGCAGCTGTGGTGGACAGAGCAGCTCCATGGATGCTGCAGTGGGTGGATCCCTATTGCTCAGCAGCCAGGTGTCTCAGCTCACGTTTGAAGGTCACCTGCTCTCCACTCTGCTTCTCTTCCAGGTGTTGCTGGGGCTGTAACATCTGGCTGCAAAGTACACATGGATCCGGTCATCCATTGTTCTGCAGGCTGCTGGGGGAGTTGGTAATGAGAGAACATTTGTCCGATCGGGGGTCTGGAAGAAAAGGGGCAGTCTTGAGCAGTCACTGAAGGCCTGGATGGACAGCATGCTCAGATATCAAGGTGTGAATGCGTGAGGCCCAGTGCTCAATAGTGCCCTGCATTCCAAGGACAGGGCCTGCCTTTCTTCTTATTTCTTTCTCCTTGAACTCCCCTCTTTGGGGCACCACACTGTTTCCTGCACCGCCCCACACCCCAGCCGGGGCTGCAGCCCCCAGCTCCTGTGGCAGGTGCCTAGAGAGTATGGCCAGGCCGGGTGGAGAGGGAGCCAGCAGCATCTGCCAGCTCACAGTGGGTTGTGCGGGCACCTCCATTATTCTCCCCTCCCTTGTCTGCTCACCACAGTGCCCTTGTCACGTGTGTGCCAAACCAGGCTGCAGCCATGCTGCTCACTCACAAAGAAGGGAGGAGCCTGCACACAGTCGGTGGGTCCATTGTGCCTGCCACCAGTCTCTGTCTGTCTGTCTGTGGCCCACTGCAGCATGTGCTGTGATGTCCTGAATCCACTGAGACATCTGTTTCATCTGTTCATTCATCTCAAAGTCCCTTTGGCTGGTAAAGTCTCTATTCCAATCTCTTTGTAGCCACCCAGTACTTACTGTTAAAAACCTGTCCTTGCATGTGTGTGTTTTCTCTGGGGAGATTTTCTGAAATCTAGACGCTTAGTCTACTCGGTTGGACATGACATTCTATCAGACCTTTATTGATTATCATGCCCTCAGCTCTTGGCATCTTGCATTTTCTGGGTCTCTCTGCTCTTAAGTCTAAGGGTCAATCTGATTTCAATTAGAACCTAGACCAGGTATGGAAAGAAGGACACAGAATCAGGCTTTCAGGAGCACAAGAAGGGGGTGGACCGGGGTCACATTAATGACCCTGATACTTGGAGGCCCCAAGACAAAGGTGAACAGCCTTTGGGACTGGAGAGGGGCTTCTCGGATGGACAGACACACTGGTTGTTCCTTTGTCTGGGGCTGAGCCTTGCAAACATAATGCTTTTCTGGACAAGCTCAGCCACTTGGCAATTAATCAAACTTTTCCTTCTTGACTTTAGAGAGTGCAATAACATTTATAGAATGGAGAAAAATGAGCTCTTTTTTGGAAAGGGAAGTCTTCCAAGATTATATATAAAATAAACACCCCCACTGAGTCCACTTCTAATTCATCCCATAAGCCGTATCCCAGGGGTACGGCTGGCACCCACGCTGTGGGCCTCTGGGCTCTGGGCATTGTCTGCAAGCAAGAGTCAAGCAGCAGGAGAAGTCCGGCCTGAGAAGTGGCTGCTGGCACCTGGAGGAACACCCAGGACCATGACCGGATGCCCCTTCTCGCCCTTCTCCACCCCACATCTGGGTTAATGAACCTTGTTTGTGCAACACATGGTAAATGTCATTCTCTGCACCCCCAGGGGTCACCGCACCTCAGTGATAGTTCTTTCAGGCCTCAGGAGCTTCTTGCATGACAACCAGACCCTAAGGACGATGAGGGGTGGGCCCTGACCATAAGAGTCCCTGCTTGATGGAGAAGGGTTCAAAGTACAACAACTTTCGGGTGCTCAGAGGGCAAAGAAAGTAGAAAGGGGGTACAGCACCCTGCCTCCTTTATGTCTCCATGTTCAGTGGCTGAGGTGAACAGTCCCCCAGCACGGAGTCTCTTAAGGCACCAGCCCCCAATCCTTTTGGCACCATAGACTGGTTTTGTGGAAAACAACTTTCATGGACCAGGATGGGGGAGCAGGAGGCAGAGCTCAGGTGGTGATGAGAGTGAAGTTGTGCTCACTCACCTCGTGTTGTGCAGCCCGGTTCCTAACAGGCCATGGACCGGTACTGGTCTGGAGCCCGGGGATTAGGGACCCCTGCTCTATGGGACTCCGTAATGCACGGTACATTTTTACATCTGTGCTTGTTTTACCCTGACAGAAAATTCCAAGTCCGTGGATCAAGAGATTGATTGTGATTAAGTGATTGTTTACTTATCGGATCCCTGTGATACACCATTCCTATCCCCCAGTTTCTGGGGAGACACTGTGAGAACGGAGGGAGAAGGATCCCGGTTTACAAACCTCAGAGCTTCTGTAAGAACAGCTGCATGCCTCACTTTCCTTAACTTCCAAGGCTTGAGTCCTATCCTTCATCCTCTAACCAGAGTGCCAGGGATTTTTGTCATAAAACTTGGGCCACTTTCCTTTCCAACAACATGGTCCATGTTTTTAAGAGTCCATGGCAATGGGGCACAGCTGGATCACTTGCTACTTATCTGTAGGGTAAGGGTCAGGCCATGACCTGGGCCTCTCCAGGCTCCTCTCAGGATTCACTACAACCGCCCCTGACTCATCACAGACCCCGAGTCCCCTCATCACGGAGGGTGCCTTTGTTGTGTTGGTCCAGCATGTAACACACGTCACTGACTCGCCATCATTCATTCCAAACTGTGGCTTTGGGTCACAACGTCTCAATGACAAATCTGAAAACCACACTTCCCTGAAGTATCTGAGGATTGCTAGAGGACCTCCCGTGAAGTCCTGCTGTCCTGAGAGAGAAGGAGAGAAGTTGCTGACACGCTGCAGTGTCGGCCTCAGTGCACCACAGCCTCATGCTGTTGGCTGTTCCCATGTGGGCTTGTGAAAGCGTCCTGTCTTCTGAGAATGCCCCGACTGCACGCTTCCTACCCAGGCGTCCTGCCCCTTCGGCTTCCCAGCTATAGGAAGCCAGGCTGGAGAGTGGTGAGCGCTGGCCTGTAAAAGCCCACTGAGCACAAGACAGGCAGCTTGCTGGTCCTGATGGGACCTCCAGGCAGGAAAGCTTGAGATTTCAGGACTCAGTGTAACTGCCAAGAGTTACTGTAAATATGTTTGTTCTGAAACTGTTTTATAAAGCAGATTTCACAAGTGGGATTCCCATTGATTAAAAAATTTACATCTCATTTACATAAGTTGCACCCCGACTTTCTAGATAATGCCGTATTTGAAGGGGAGCCTGGAAACTGTGAGGAATGGCCCCAATCACAGGAAACTTTCTGGAAACTTCAGTTTTCTTACAGATTTTCTCATGTTACACGAGAGTGAAATGATGTTTCATTTAGACTACTGAAGTATTGTTACATTTCTAAACACATCTTGACGTCAGCATTTTATGGGAGGCAAGAATTCTCCATTGGGTGAGTCAATAGACCCATCTACTCTCTGGCTCACTCGGTTTGGCGGCGTGGTCCTTGGGAGGAGCCCCTGGCCAGAGCTGGAAGGTGAGACTCGGACTTCCACCCGCCGCCCTCTGCCGCTTACCAGCGACCGCAGGGGCAGCAGGTTGTGAAGTCTCCCAGGCTTTGTTTTTCATCTCCATAAAGTGAACAATTGTTACTTCTTGGGTGATGTATCTACAAATGCTTTAGAAACTTCGAACATACATTAATCCCATATTTAGTCTAGCATCATGGCTCTTCCTTTTATCCAGCTTTGGGACAGGGGTTGTTCTGCCCCATCTGGGGCTGTGTGTGCTCAGTGCCATTAGGAAAGTTGGAGATGAAGGTGAACCTCCAAACTGGGCCCTGAGAATGGCCTGCTCGGGTGCTCCTACCAACCCCTGGACCACAGAGCCTCTCCTTGGACCGTTCATGACTCCCTTGGACTTCTGCCTGTTCTGCCACTTCTGGAAGCAGATAAACAGGGACTTATAAACTACAACAGGCATTCAACTTTGACAACTACAGGATTGCCCTTGTTATCCACGAGCCCTAGAGAAATGCGTCTGAGAGGCACTGTGACCCACTTTCTGTCACTCTGATGCTTCTAATTTGGAAGAGGATCCCAGAGACGGCTCTCGGGAGGCCCTGGGGCTGCCCTGCAAGCCGCTCCTTCCCTAAATAGATCCCTAGTCACTTCTCTCTCTGGGGCCTGGCAGTCAGGCTGAACAGATGTGGGACATGAGGGCCACAGTCCCATGGCGTGTCACTCACATTTGTTCTTTTAAATGAATAAAAAAGGGGAAGCTAATGCAATCCTGTATTGACTCAACTATCACAGAGCACGATTGAAAGACATAATAACTCCACGTTTTATACCACTCAGCCAGCCCCATCTCCCTAGCAACCTGGGGCCTCCTGGCAGGGCTGCCTTTGCTCAGATGCTGCTGGGAAGCCTCTGGCTTTGGGGCATCAGAGCACCTCTGCTTTCCCAGAGGAGCTCTTCCAAGGGCAGCAGCCACACCTGCAAACAACAACAGCAAGGACCAACCGGGGTGGGGGGTGGGGGGCTGCAGGGCGCAGCCCAGGGCCACACGTGGGAGTGGTTCGTCCTGCAGTGAGTCAGGGTGTGTGCGGGACAGACGAGTGTCCATGTGAGGTTTGCGAGGTGGTCTTGCAGCTGTGGCTGCAACAGAAACACACCCATTGCGCAGTGGCCTTCGTCAGCAGATAGTGCGACCGGCTCTTCCCACGGCTGTGTCCCTATGGACAAGCCATTTCCTCTCTGGACTTTGCTTTGTTTCTGCCTACAAGGTATGAACAAGGCAGAGCTTCACGCTGGCTTTGCAAATGAGGGGCTTATACGGCTACTAGTAATGAGGTTTATGACCAAGTGTAAACTGGGGATAGTGTCTACTGAGCAGCAATTACTAGCTAATGAAGACGTTTGAAATCAGGTGAAACCTGCAAGTGGTAAAGGCAGAAACTGGGTTTTCAAAACTCTGCCCATGACAATTTTCATTCATTGCGAAAATGCTGGGCAGAATTTCAAAACTGAGCTACCAGAAACTTTCACTCTATTGACAAGACCTAGAAATTCCCTATTGTCACTCCAGACCATGTCTCACCACCAACGGATCATGTTTCTCCACAAAGCAGTTATCCTGAGTGAATCTGATCCACAGCCCTTCTCCACATGCAGCCCAACCAATTACTCCTGTTTGGGTTCATTCCATGAATGCCTAATTGCACACCTGCTACCTGCCAGGTGACCATGCCAGGAAAACAGAAAAAAGTCACCGTGCATAGAGTCCTCTAGGGAGAGTGAGACAGGTTTTCCACAGGCAGCCACTTAGGAAATGGGCCTTGGTGGCATCCAGCTCTTCTCCCACAGTGGTTCTGGTGCCCTCGCCAGCTAGGACCGGAATGAAACTGCTTGTGATTGGCCTCCATGCCACATTCCCTCTTTCCATGTGATCCCACAGTCAAACACACATCAGAAACCTGTGCTCTACAGATGACACAGATTTCACCCTCCCAAGAGACTGCGTCCTTCTCGATGCCCTTCCAGACTGGGCTGGTGCTCTGTCCTGTGCTTTGGGATGTGTGTTCCTGCTTCACACACAAAGGCTCCTTCACATCCACCCTCAGTGCTGTCTCAGACACCCGGCTGAGGCTCACCGGAAAACTGAGGCCTGTGGCAGGCATCCCTGCTGGTTTTTTATTGCCACCCTGGTCCACCTCCTCCTCTCCGGACTCAGTCTTCCGGACTAAGACGCACAGACCTGCGCACCCACAGATTGTGTTCCCTTGTCCGTAAGGGCGAAAGCTCCGCTCCTCACTGCTTCCCCTGGAGGCACTCCGACAGAGCTGACACGCCTGCCCCGGGGCGAGGGGAATACGCACTTTCTGGTTGCTTCACTCTGAGCTCCGTTCAAACAGCTCCTCCCTTTCGTTCACCGCCTGAGTGTCTGTTTTCTACTTTTACCATGTGTACTCCAATGGAAATTCCTCTTAACGTTCATGCTACTTTTTAAAACTTTATTTTCCCTCAGTGAGCTGAATGCCCTAGCAGGGGTGTCCAAACTTTTGGTGTCTCTGGGCCACACTGGAAGGAGAGTTGTCTTGGGCCACACATGAAATACACAAACACTAATGAAAAACAAATGTCATAATGTTTTAAGTAAATTTATAATTTTGTGTTGGGCTGCATTTATAGCCATCCTGGGCTACATGTGGCCCGTGGGCTGCAGGTTAGATGCCCCTAAAGCAAGGTGGAGTCACACCTTACGAACAGGTGGGTGTGTGTATTCATGTGAATGTTGTATGTTATATACATGACATGTTATAGTGCTGATCAGAGACACACTTCACAGACTTGCGGTGTCTAATCTGTTCTTGTTGGAACACACTAAAGTGTTCTTTAAAAATGAGGATTTCTAAGTCAGTACTTTAAAATAACATAACCAGCTCTTAGGGGAACTATGAGGTTGTTACTGCAAAATCTTTCTTAAAACTTTTCCCTGACTGGGGACCCAGGGGCTGCAGACATTCCCTTCTCTGGAGAAGGTCTGCAGCCGGGCAGTGGGGTGGTGTCAACGTGATTCGAAGACTCTCTCCAACATCCAGTAAATATTTATGGCAAAGCTCCCAGGCGCCTGCTCTGTGCCCAGCTCTAAGAGACACGATTAGACACTTCCTGCCCGAATGGTGTTCTCCACTGTGTGTGCCCGTGGGCTTGCATCTCAGCTCCAGTTACTACTGTGGAGACTGTCCCTTGAGACGTGGGTGGTTTCAGACTAAAACCGTCTAAGTCTGCACAGAGTTTGGTTTCTCAGAATCTGTGATCAGCTTCACAGGAGTGCTACACTGTAAGCACACACATGCCAGCAAAAATTCTTGCTACTTAGCTCTCAATTCAGCAGCAGGGGATATGTGGATAACAAAAAATGTGTTCTCAAAACTTGGTTAAGGTGCCGATCTGCTATTCTGATCAAGCCAATTTTACTGGGATAAGCATTTATATCAAAAAGCACTAACACTTTCTCTGGAAGGAATTGGGAGAACTCTAAAGTCACTATGTCCTAACTGTACAGATTAGGACATAAGTTATATATTTGACAGATGGCTAATTACAAAATCTGCCAGATTCATTGGTTTAAAGAGTGGTTAGATGTTTGTCTTGTATTGTCTTAAAATCTTAGCTAGATTGTGCTATATCTGGGTTCACTTCATTATCAGGTAATGAGCAGTTCACCCAATTCATCCTCCAGTGACCCTGCAGTGACTTTTACCACATCCCATGGTAATTCAATGTTCACAGGGTTACCTCTCTGACATGTCACGTTAAAGGTCATAACTTCCTATTCTGTCCAGGCCATTCAGATCTGAGATCACATCTGACTTTATTGTGCCTCCCCTGAAATCCTAAGCACAGTTCCTGGCATGCAGGTGAGAAAAAAAATGTATGGACGATGTGAAAAATCACTTATGTGTCAAGAGTGGATGAAGTGATGCATTCTTGACTTTAAAATGAATACTTTATAAACACAGATATAGTATTCCTCCTAATTAACTATTAGTTATTAAGAAATTAGATTAAGTATGGCACGATACTTTGAATGTCAACAATATATAAATATCAACATAATAAACACTATATATATAAATACACATGCACATATGTTAATAGGAAGCTAATACAGAATATTGACTCAAATTCAACTTGCAAAAGACTTATTTTCATGCTTTTTCTATAATTTATGAATCCTATTCCTGAGAGTACCTGGAACATAGAGGCAGATTCAGAATAATGGCAGTGATAATAATGAACATCAGCATCCCGCATGCTCACAGCACACAACCAGTGCGAGGTGCATTTTCAGGCAGGGTCTGCTGGGCATGAGGATATGAGTTGAATAGCCTGTTTTTTTTTTTTTCTTTTTTCTGGCTGCTTTTGGTTATAAGCTGCACAATCAGAACATGCAGTCTTGTCTTGAGAAACTTAAGAAGCTACTTGAGTGTTTGCCCAGTCATCTTTAGCTGAATCACACTTACGGTTCAAATCAGTTCATTGGTGTCCTTTTTCACAGTCCCCTCCTCTTGGGCATGTGTGTTTGGGCTGTGTCCTAAATTGAGTGTGGCACCAACAATGTGTTGGGAGAGCCAATCACTACAGTGGGATTTCTGTCCACAGAAGTTGCGAGGTCTCCCAGCCATTGGTTCCCATCCCTGGGGTTCAATTTTCAGACGCAAGTGATGGTGACCATCAGCAGCTGCCTGTTGATTTGGAAAGGCCAACTTGGATAGAGCTCTCTATCCATCCCCAGTCTCAGGTGACAGCTTGCTTTGTTTTATTCCTCTTGATTTTACTTCCTGTCATTGCAAATATGTGCAGACTGATGAACACGGACACGTCGGTGAAGGACTTCACCAACCAGAACCTGGCTTTGATTAAACATTTCTGTTGCCCTAAGCAGGACACAGGCATGTTTTTCTCACACAGCTCATCCAGGGTGATGCACTGGTCATCATGGCGGCCTGAGCCATCTCCGTGACATCGTGCAGAGCAGAGGCCACTCAGGGCTCTGGAGCAGAACCATGCAGCACTGGCACAAGGCACACGGTTTACTGGGTCACACCGAAAAACTCCGTTACTAGTATAACATGTCAAAATTAGTCACTTACGAATGTAAACAGCCCCAGAAACAGCACTGAGCAGGCAGCCAGCCATCTGTTCTGAGCCTGGTCTATGTTCTCACTGTGGGCACCGATTTCCGCTCCCCTCCCCAGATGAGGACCAGAGCCGCCCTGGCTCGGATCAGCTGACTGTCCCCGAGTAGCACGAGTCTGCATGTCAACAGCTTGCTCTGCCTGCCGTGAGGCCCAGGGCTCCAGGCTCAGCAGGAGGCGTGGCAGCAGCATCTGGCAGGGCCCAGGACCCCCTTTCATTCCCACCTCTCCCTCTCTCTCTGCTGCAGATGTGAGAAGAAAACTGTCTCACCATTATTGGGAAAGCCCCCGGTGTGCAGCAGTGGGGCGGGGGGTGTATCCCTCCACCACCCCGGCCCCTTAACCACTGCATTCCCATGTAAAGCTCCCACACTTGACTCTGGAGTCATCTTTCTCAAACCAGGTATGGGAGGCTTTTTGAGGAACAGTGAAACAACCCTGTTTTCATTTAATCTGTGCTGCTATTGGAGAAAAATTTCCTTTCGGTTTCTCTGACCCACGAGCACGTTGTGAGCTGCTCATTTCATGCTCATGCGCTGTGGGATTCCCCCAACTCCGGAACGGGGAGCCTGAATCCTACCGCCCACAGCTGCCAATGGAATCAGGAGAAAATCTCCAAAGAGTCAAACCCATTTCAGTGACTAGTTAATGTGATTGAGTCAGTAAATTAGGAAACTGGGCCATGGACTCCATGGAGAGGATGCCTCTGTGTGTGATAATTTGGTGTTCAGCTTCCAGCGATTTTCATAAACAGGTTTGGATTCTAGAGATCAACACCACCCCAGGGGGTTATAGGAGTTGGGGAGATTATATACCCAGGAAGGCATGTGACCCATTGGATTTCTCCAGAGTTGAACTCTTAGCATTTCAATGATCTCCAGGATAGTTGTCAGGAGTGTGAACGTCCTTTCTGGATACAAGATAGTGAAGTCTACACATTCAATGCAGCTCCCAGGAGACCCACCCTCTCCAACCTGTTCCTCATTCATTTGACTCTGACAGCTGTGGTCAGTCCTTCAGTGGTTCCAGCCAGACTGCAGAGCTACCCTTGCATCATTTCTCTCTCCCATCCATTGCAAATCCTGTCGCATCGCCCTGGAAAATACACTGGGGCCAGTCCCTTCTCCCCAGCTGTCGTGGTGTGGCCCTGGCATGGGCACCCTTCTTCTTACCTATACTCCCTCCACTGCAGCCTCCTGGGTGGTCTTGGTCTCCTGCTTCTCCTCTGAGGTTCTTCTCAACCTGGCAGAAAAACTCCTGCTCTTCAAGTATAAGGCAAACAAGCAAAAGGCAGCCTCTGTTGACCCCACACTCCCTTGGTTCCAAGCTTTCCAGTAGTCCCCAGCCAACTAGGAATGGAAGCCTGGGTCCTCACAGCCGTACCCTGCAACCCTGCCTGAGAGCACTGTTCCCTCCCAGCACATTCCTGTATTCTCCCTGCTTGAGTCACAACCTCGATCCTGCTCTTAAAGCACACTGAACACACCCAAACTCAAGGCCTTTGCAATCGCTGCTTCCTTCACCAGAAATCTCTGTCCACGGTTACCTTCATGGCTGTGTCTTCACTTGCTACAGATCTGTCCTTCAGAGTCACCCTGTATTGTCCCTTCCTGACATATCTATCTGTCTCTACCTACCCCATCCCACCTCCATCTGTCTTATTTCCCTGCTCTGTGTTATCTATCTCCAAGGTTTAGCTGCTTCTCTGCCTTTATTATCCACTAGATGTAAGGTAAGTAAGGACAAGGGTCATTACGTTTCTTTTTGCAGACTGAATGCTCAAGTGTGAGAATATGTGAGAGCCCTACTCACATTATGGAGCTGAGCCCCGCTGAAATGACGCTAGCTGACATTAGCCACTGTTCTTTAGAAAGAGGTCCTCAACCAGTAACCAGGGAGCCAGCAAATGGCCATGGGGACTGCATTTCACAGAGGTTTCCTTGTGCGGTGGGTATCAGGGCCTCACTCTTACCTCTCAGGTCCTTGTAGGACTAGTTGTTTAGTTGACCTTATTGACTGAAAAGTTCAAGTGCAAACAGAAGGAGAAGCAAATTGTGCATAGCCTTTCTGTAGCATATGACTTGTGGAAACTGTTTTATAACATGCTTTATTGGATGCCGCTGTAGTAGGTGGGGGTTTAATTACAGTTTGTGTAACTTAATTGCATTATGTAGAGACTGGAACATTTATATAGAGATAGTCGCATGTTTCCACTTGTGCAATCTCTCCACTTATTAATTGTTTATAATTATTCTTGCATTTGTCCTGTCCATTGCATTTTTAAACTATTTTTTATTTTTTATAAATACTATTAAATTTAATCTTTCCTGAACTCTCTGCTGAGTTTTAACACAGATACAAAGCCTCTGGGTTTGGATGAGCTGCATAGAAAGGGCACAGGCCTCTGCGCTGGGCAGTGCAGAGGGATCAGTGCTGCCCTGGACCAGGCAGAGAGGATGCGAGAAAAGACGCAAGGCCAAGGGAAGCCGCTGGCACTGCATGTGGGCAGGGGTCCTTAGAGCACACTGTCCCCATAGATGAGGTAAGGTGTGGCTCTGGACTCATATTGGGATGGTTGGGCCCCTCTGAGTCATTTTAGCAAATGTGGTATAGAGGAAAGCTGGACCACTGGGGACAAAATCCCAGGAAACACTGGGGGCACTGAAATGTGGGGCTCCAGCTTCCCCGGGGTCTTCTGGCCAGTCCCAGGGCAGATCGTCTCTCTACAGAGCAGCCCCTGAAACGTGCCGGCATCATTCTTTTGCTCTGATCTGCTCTCTTAAACTCATCGTCCTGTCTATTTTACACCTTCACAATCTTTACTGACCTCTTGGAGTTTCCAGATTTTATGGAGATAAACTCATGCATTTACTGATCCAACTCTGGTTATTCAGAATCTCCAAGTACTTATTCAATTTAAAAATTGAAAAAAAAGAAAAAAGAAAATGCATATGTGCATTGGCATGGAGAGTTATGCACAATGGTGTGTTAAATAATTAAATTAGCTTATAGTTTGCAAATGACAAGTGTCACACAGTCTCAGTGAAGTTTTCCAAGCAGGAGGTGGGGAACATGATTACTCATGGTGTTAGAAGAAGTAATCTGAAGGGCAGTATCCAGGGAAGACTAAAGCCAAGCAGTACCAGTGGAGGAAAATCAGTGAATGACCAGTGTCAGTGGTCTGGGTGACAATGATGCATATCCCGGTAACAGTGCCATTGGTAAAGGATGAGTGATGCGGGAAGGTAGACACCACACGTGGACATGATGAGTCCACAAAGCATGTGCCGATTGTTCCTGTAGACGTGGACGAGGCTCTGTTGAGAGGAGGCTGCATTCTCCAAGGTACTGCAGAAGCCTCCTGCGCCCACAGCCCCCACATATACATGCTCACTGAAGGTTTCCTGCCTGGCAGTCGAGCTGCAAAAGTAGCTTTGAGATGTTTGTAACTTTTCGTGAAGAGCTGAATACTGGCAGTGCTCTGGTCGGTGGATTACATTGGAGAAATAAACCCCCTAGAATGCATCTGTCCAAAACTGCCATGCACCTTGAGATGGTATTACACAGGAAAACAACATGAAGAGTTTCCAAAAGTAAAGTGAATTTTGATATTGTTTCAGTAAACCGCTCAGTGTATTGAGCTAGGATTCCAGTAAAAATATGACCTGTCTCCTAAGACCCAGATGAATTGCACTATGACATATTTTTCCCCTTTTCAAAGTTTTGTTTCTATTTTGTCATTATTAGTACAAATCTTAGTTCAACTGTCAAGTTAAACAATAGGCCACTTCCAGTACAACCATTGGGTGAGCAGTTCACCCTCTTCCTCTGCAGGATAACTGGGCATGTTTGGACTAGACGGGACCAGGTCAGAAAGTGTCCTTCAGCAACTGCAATAAATCTGCGTGCGAGCATATGTGTCTTGCCTCCTTTCATTTGATGATTAGTTGCCACTGCACATTTAACTTTTATAAAATTTATGGGATACTCAGAAAACCACATGCACTTAATTGAGTTTGCCCTTTAAAAAGACAAATTTATGTTGGCTAAGTGGGAACTGAACCACTCATGGCAAGCAATGCGCCAGAAGGGGACCTTTGACTCGCTCTTCGGGATCTGTCCATTCCTAAGGCAAACTACTGAGCCCAGAGAAGTAAAGGATGAGGGGGGCAGGGGCAGGGGTTTGGTCAAGGACGCTCTGCACCCTGTCAGGCCTCCACTGAGAATCCCATCAAGGACCAGTCACTGCAGACTCACGAATCTCACTCAACTTGAATGGAATTTTCTCAGTGTTTTAAATGAAACCATATAATTATTTGAGACTCTTAATATAATGGCTTGGCCTTATGTCAGCCTTCACAAATTCCAAAAATAATAAAAAATTCAAGTTTCTAAAGTTTTGTTCTCAAAACACCCCATCACTGATATTCTTAGTGACTCTCAGGCTTGACACACTTAGCAATGTAGGTGATGCCCGTTCATCTTCATCTTCATCTTCATCTTCATCTTCGTCTTCATCTTCATTTTCATCTTCATCTTCCGAGTGTCCTGCACACGGGGTGGTAGGCCTGTGCTACTCCCACTGCACAGGTGAGGAGCATCTCACACACAAGACAGAAGTCTCACATCTGTGGACACTTTCAGCGAGTGGGAAGCTTGGCGCCCTGCACAAGGTAAACACGAGGGGGTCAGCTCAAAGCCTAACTGAGGCACTAACACACCACATGTGTGACATCAGGAGCCAAATGTCACTTTTGTTGGGTGGATTTATAGGTTTGTCCTGTATCCCATTGAGGGGATATGTGCATAACTTTAAGTAATGAGTGGAGGCTTCTAGGTTTCAACATTCCTGGGTGTGGCTTTTTGCTGGGGGTCAGCTGTAAGCGTTTGTTGCTGCCCTGGAGAAGAGCCCCTTAGTGGGAAGTAGAGGGTAGGAGGGGAAGGAGGGGAAGGAAAAAGAGGGGCAGAAGGAGCTTGTTTCCCAGGCTTCATGAGGGACTGTCAAGCTGGAATCCCAGGCAGCCACCGTCGGCTCCATCCTCCCGCCCCCTGTCACTGGGCTCGGAGAGGCATCTGGGGGCAAGGCAGGCTGGCCTGCTTCATCCCATGTAGTGCTGTCGGACCCCGATGTGGACTGTCTAAATTTTGTTATGTTTTTAATCTGTAAAATGTAATTATTTCTTTTTGCCAAGCTTAGCACAGAGGTTTAGGGTGAAGTATACAAACATTTAAAAGTGGGAGGTGTTATGCAAATGGAAGGATGACTGGGCATTCAGTTACACATGTACAGTTTCATAGCCCTACACAATCATCTGCAATCCAAAGGAATCATTCGGATAACAAAACACAGACCTATGTGCAGCTCAGAAACGGAACCGCTTAAGTGTCTGATCTCCCATTTCTGTGTACAAGCAGAAGAGGACAGATGCAGCAGCAAAGGATTAGCTGTTAGAATAATTATGTTAAATAAGACACAAATGGGCTCCGACTCCATCTTCAGTTTTGGATTCTCCCATGAATTCTCAGAGGGGGTCCTGCTTACACATAATTGTGCCTTAGAGCTACACACAGGAACGCTCTATTTGATCAACTTGCTGGAGGATTTGAAAGGTAACCCTGCTCACTCCAACTGCTTTGTGAAATAGAACATCCTCAGGGGCAGCCATCCTTCCAGAGGCAAAATATTAAAGGAAAAGAAGAAATAAGCAGAGTAAACAAAACCTTGCCCCCACCACCCCACATATTCCCACATTTACTTCTTTTCAGTATTATTGAAAAATCAACCCTTTTCTCTCCTTCTACACACACACCTTTTTCATTCTTTATGTCTGTGCATTTACAGTGTCTATAAATCAGATGTGTTGGTCCCAAGATACTTGAAGTTTTACCAACAAATTAAGTGGCTTTTAACACTTTTGTGAGAGATGTGCCTTGCTCAAAGACACATTGGAGACAGGGACCCCTCCTCTGAAGTGAGGTAAGTTTGATCACTGAGTTCCCTCAGCCCTCAGCTCCCTTCACACAGTCTGCCTGGGGACCTTGGCTGTGACTATCAATCAGCTTTGAACATCCACCAACCCAAGACCAAGCAGCTTAGGCCAGTTAACAAAGTGGCCAATTTGGCTTGGCTCTCAGAAGATGGTGTCTGCCCGAAAAGCCAGGCTAATTTTGAAAACAAACATTTTAGTGAGAATGAGTATCTGACACCACAGGCCTTCCTTCCGAGCTCAGGATGGCCACCTTCCTTCTGCCCACCTTCCTTCTCCATCCACTCTGGGGAAACAGAGCTCACATTTTCGAGCTGGCAAGGCAGTTTCACCCTCTCTCTCCTGCTTCACCATCTCCACGGAGGTACCTGAATTGAGCTTAGTCAAGTCCTGACTGGTCCTGCTCCAGCCTCCCATCCCAGACAAGCTCTGAACGTCAGTCTCCCTGAATTTCTCTTTCGCACTGGCTCCCCTTAGATGCCTTGGAACCCTCAAGCTTATGCCCACTTTATTAATTTCTCTCATCTCCCCCTCATTGCAGCTGCCATCATCATCACCTGGGCTGTCCTAGTCAGGAACACCTGAGCCACTCCTCTGTTGTGCGTGCCACATCCCTGACACTGCATTCTGGGCACTGCAGCCAAAAGATTGAGAACCAGACATGCCCCTCTTGGGATGAAAATGTCCAGTCCAGATTTTGTCACTGTACTAACCCCTCCTCTTCCTGCTCAGCTCTCACTGCGTGGGTCTGCTCCCTGTCCCCACACTCCTGCCCCCCACCTGCCCACCCCTTTGAAATAGCTAACCTGAACATGTTCCACTGAAACATAGCTTGGCTGGTTTCTTCTTGTCATTCAGACTGAGTTCATATAATGTGTCCTTGGGAGATCTCCCCTCACAGCCCAACTTACTCAGACGCAATCTTACTCAGATCTCACGTGCCAGTGTGGTCTCATCCAATCAGTGTTCCCTGCCTGGGGCAAAGCTGGCTCACAGAAGGGCCTTAAACACAAGTTTTGACTGAATGAATGGATGAACAAATGAATGACTTCATGAGCAAATGAATGACTTCCAACCCTTTCCTATTAAACTAGATGTGACATAGAACTTTTGCTAAGCTTTTCTTAAGTCCCATGTCAGGACCAAGACAGTAACCATCAATAATGAACTCTGTGTCCGTTCCTCCATCCCATGTTTTCACTCACGGGCTCCTGTCAGCAGCACCCCCTTCGTGGGGACAAATAGACACTGATATTTACAACAAACTGTGTGGTTCCCTTTGAAGTTAATCATGATTTCTTTGTATCAGGAAATGTTCAGGTAGAATTTATTTCATATAATTATCTTCCTAAAAACCAGGCTGACTTCATGGTGGTATTTTCATTAATAAATATCATTTTACCCTGGCTGGTGTGGTTCAGTGGATTTAGCACCAGACTATGAATTAAAGGGATCACTGGTTCAATTCCCAGTCAAGGCACATGCCTGGGTTGCAGGCCAGGTCCCCAGTAGGAGGTGCGTGAGAGGCAATCACACATTAATATTTCTCTTCCTTTCTTTCTCCCTGTCTTCCTCTCTCTCTAAAAATAAAGAAATAAATCTTTAAATATCATTTGACATGTGCTACTATATAAACATCAATGTACTGAACATTGCAGATACAAGAGTCAAAACCTCTGTTCCCCATCATAAATTTACATTAAAGGGGACAAGGTCCTACACACCTAGTAGATTTGCTCAAAATTGCAAAATGTTATGAATAACACCAAGTGCTGGTTAGAATGTGGAGTGATCAGGGATCGAATGACCATGAAGCCTTCGGACCTCTCATTGTTCGAGAGGGCGTGGAATGGCATAGCCACTTATGCCAATGAGACGTGAAGAACAGGTGACACTTGGTATAGGGTATTTGGAAACTGTACTGTGTGAAATTTTCTGCAGCTTTAAAACTGTCCTAAAAATAATTTAAAAAAATATGAATCTGAAAATTTTACATAAAATGTGTATTTTTGTCACTTCTTAAAAAAATGACAACGCTGTGTCCGTATATTGATATGGGCAAAAGTTGGGTGGTGGCTGAGAAGCAACTGCTGCTTGTTAAACTGCAGGGCTTTGTAACTGGTCCCTGTCTCGTCCACTCCTGCCTCCTTCCTGCCACTAGCTTACCCTGTGAACAGCCTTGTCCCTGCCCAGGAGATGGGGGCTGCTGCACTGGGCAGTCCCCCTGTGCACACTTCCTCCACAGGAGGGGCAGCAGTGGGCCTGGTCCTGCCCAATGCCTGGGTCTCCAACCTCTGTTCCTGAACAGCTGAGTTGTCCTCACTGCAACTGTCAGCAAAGCCAGGTTGGGATTTGATCTGCTCCCAACAAGGGCACAGATCCAGTTCCCCTGAGGCCCACCTGTATACAGAGGAGCACCAAAGGGACACCCTGGCCAGAACCATTCTTGTTCTCATTATGTGACATTGGGTCAACTCTCCTCTGCAAACATATGGAGGTCTGGACCCTCAAAGCCTATGGAATAAAGTGCTTTTGCAACAACTAGGGACTGCACAGTTCTTAGCAGGTCCACATGTCTCAGCATCTCAGCCTTTACCACACCCAACAGCATGTGCATGGAATACCTAATTTGGGTGATTGTGACTGTTAGGCTTGTTCTCCTAGGAGCATGAGTCAACCACTATGATGATCAGACATTCTATAGGTGTGGTGGGTTGAATTTTACCCCCAAAGATGCCCACGTGCTAATCTCTGGGACTGGCGACTATGTTACTTTTTATGGCAAATGAAGCTATAGAAGATAATTGAGTTAAATGTCATGAAATCACCTTTAATTTCTGGGAATGCCCAGTACAATCAGGAGGCCTTTGTGAGAGAGGCCTGTGGGGTTGGAGTTAGCCAGAGGAGATACGAGGGGGAAGCAGAAACAGAGATAGACGGAGCCATGCCACTAACTTTGAAGATGGAGGGCAAAGCCATGGGTGATGTGCACACAGGCCCAAAAAGCTAAACATGGCAGAACAGATCCTCCCTGAGGCTGCTGGAAGAAAGCAGTCCTGAGACTCCTGTTAGACTTCTGACCTCCAAACCATACAATATTGCATTTGTGTTATATGCCATGAAGTCTGTGAATTTGTGGCAGCAGCAATAGGAATCTGTTAGGAATCACCCTGCCTGGTATCAGAAGCTGTAACTCCCACCTAGGCTAAGGCTGAGGGAACGACCTTAGAACCATAAGCCACCAAGGAGACAAGCTCATCTCCCTAGCAGGAGCACCACTTCTGCTCCTTTTACTTCATCTATAACTGGCCCCCAATGCTTGGTCGGTTAGCCAATGACAAGTAAGATTCCCCAAGGGGGGAATGACCTAAGACAGGCACAATCATGTGGGAGGCCCCCAAGGAAGGACTTTGGGGGCTACAGCAAAAGGGGGTGATGGACCCTTACCCCTCGGCTTTGACATAGCCTGAGTCCTCATTGTCTGTGAGAAAATCTCCTAATCTCCTGACTGCCTTACTTCCCTTGCTCCACCTAAACCTGAAACAATGACAGGGTGGTGCCGGCCTGTGCTGGAAAGGGCAGGTTCCCCGGGTGATCAGGCCTAACAAAGAATATGTAAAATCCTGTGAAACTTGCTTTGTTTAGAATGCTCTCAATTGAATGATAAAGGTCCAAGGAAGAAATAGGTTTGTTCCTTAAAGTTCTTACAGCTGTTTAGCTATCTGACTCTGACTCAAAATAGACCCTCAGAGTTCCTTGTTATTTGATCCTTACTTCCTGGCAATGAGTAATGAGCTTTACCTGACTTCCTGTGTAAATGAGTCCAATAAAAGCCTTTGAGGAAAAGGCTCTTGGCCCTTCTCCCTCAAGAGATCGGCCACCTTTCCTCCCCAAGCAGATTGTGTCTTGGTAGACTTATTCTCATCTGTGGTGGCCCGGGGGGCTCGGTGGACAAAGCTCCCCCACAGGAATCACCTACATCAGGATGACAACCTCCTCTGGTCACATGTGGGGATGCGTCCGTGAGTGGGTTAGAAGAGCTCCTCTCAAACTATCCCTGGTGGTTATTAGCTGTCAGGGTTGCTGTCCATACAGGCCGCTCCAACCTAAGCAACACACACATTGCGTCTGTCCATTGGAAAACCTTGTCTTTCCCTTCTTCGCTGTTGTGACTTTGAGGGATATGTCTATTGCACACAGAAAGAGCACCCATCAATTTAACTGGGGACATTAAAAGAGAGGTTTGAAGGCCTGTGGTTATTCTGCATGAGAAGTTATTATTTACCGCTTCCAGAGCTCATCTGCATAGACCTGACTCTGTGAGAGCATTAGGTGCATGTCCCTACAAGCCAGGTGTGTGGGTCTAACCACTGATCCACTTCTGACCTTGGCCAAAATGCATCTGTAAATGCAGGAAAACCATGCAGGGCATGGTGGGTTTCTCAAGAGCGTCACGGCAGGTTGGAGGAAGGAGCTGGTATCAAGGCTGCCTCTGTTGGAGAAGAGGGGACTCGGCTGACGGGTGTGTGGGCTGTGGCCCATCAGGCAGCCATCTGGGTTCCACTATAGCTGAAACAGCCTGAGACTTAGTGGGACATTTAAAAATTTGGACCTCAGGTCCAGCCACGTGCTTGGTGACCGCACTGTCATATATAATACATGATATGAAATGTATACTATTAATATAATATATTGCATTTTACATGTTATACAATACCTTATATACTACATAATATGTATTACACGACCCATCATACTACATACTAGATAATAGTTTCTGTCAAATATAATGCCACATATATGTATCTAATTTCAGCAATTTTTAATCCAATTCCTGTTGCCTCATTTTGATCCGAAGATCTTCCTTTATTTTGGTTGTGAGTCATGAATTACTAGTGATTCCAGCAATTTTTTCAAAATCTGGTTATATAAAATCACTATAGGATTTTCAAGTACATATAGTACGTATGTGCACATTTTTAGGGCATGTGTATGTTTGTTGAACACTGCGTTCGGCCTTTTCTGTTGCAACCCTGCGGGGACGCCGCTCTGCACAGATGTTACCCGACTGCAGTAATTTGGTCCCAGCTCGGCCTCTGATCAGATACACTGGGCACTGACAGCAAATTTGAACACATGTTTCTCCTGTAGATTTTGACAGAGTGCTGTTATTTCCTGTGTAGGAACAGTCCAATTTCCTGCTCCCCATTTCAGTGTCTTGTGCAGGGATCCCAAGATAAAATCTCCTGGCTGCCCTGAGTGGGGTTTGAACTCTGAAGATGGCTGATGGAGGAAATGATTGAGTCCATTCTTTCCACTGTAAACTTAATGTTCACATGATTACTCATCTCTCTGTTCATAAAGCTTATATTGCAAGCTGGGCTTGGAAATACAAGGATCTAATTAAAACCTCCCACTGTTTTTAACACTTGATATTGCCAAGTGAGATTGGTTTTATAGAACACAAATACTCTGGCCCGTCTTTGTCTGTGACCTGATGGGTAGCGTTGATGGTGGCTGGTGTTCCGGAAGGAGCCTAGGCCCACGAGTGTTATCTCACAAGTGTAGAGAAGAAAAACCCTTAAGAGTCTGAGTGTGTGTGGTTGCTGGATGTTCCTTCTGTGCTCTGCTGTCCAGACCTCCAGTCTTGCAGGCTGCACCCCCTGCATCCAGCAACTGAGACCACTTCTGCGCTGTAGCCACTTAGGACTTCATAAACTATGGTGTCTTCCCAAGGAATGGTCCTTTTCTGTAAAATGTCAGGGGAAGCTCCAAAACATTTCTTGAACTTCCCTGGAAACATGTTGCCAGTGAGTTAAGGTGAAGCCTTCCCATTCCTACACTAACTGAGTACTTTCTGCACCTGCAAGCCAGACCCCACACTCCCAGAAGCTGCATGCTTCCCTGGCTGGTGCGGCTCCATGGATTGAGCATCATCCCACAGACTGAAAGGTCTCTGGTTGATTCCTGGTTGGGACACATGCCTGGGTTCCAGGCCAGGTCCCCAGCTGGGGGCTTGTGATCAATCTGATCGATGTTTCTCTCCTTTTCTTTCTCCTTTCCTTCTCCTCTCTCTAAAAATAAGTAAATAAAATCTTTTTTAAAAAAGAAGGTACATGTGCCCTCCTTGGGTGATTCCTGAGGGAAGACCACAGAACACAGATTTTCAGTTTTGGCATGTGAATTTCTGCTTGCATTAATGCAAAGCAAAGCCCTCTGTGTGAGTCATGTTCCTAAAACAATAAAAAGCACGGACACTTGTTAGCATCTTATATTTTACAACTAGCTTCCAATAATCTAGTAGGTGCCTAACTCTGGAGGATTATTAAGTTAGTCTGAATTTCATTGTAACCTTACAAAATAGATAGTCCTATTTTCTCAGTAAACCCACAAACCAATAACATGATTCAAAAGGAAAGGGGTTAACACAGATGTGGCAAGAATTGGTGTTTTGGTGTCATGTTGGAAGGTATTGGTTTAGATTTTTGTTGTGGGGACTAAACCCCTAGGAGCATTTCCACTTACAAAGTCACTTTACACACTCGTGATGATCGAGTAAAGAGAGTGTGTACATGGGACACTGTGGGACAAGAGGGTGAGGACCTACAAGGAGGTTAGGAAAGGAGAATGGGTTCAGCCTCCGGAACTCCAAGGTCAACAGAGCATGTATCATTTTGATGACAAAAAATAACAATTTTTAAAATTTTTTCATTTTTATATCTCAGCAGTAAACAAAGGCAGTGGAAAGTGGCTTCAGTTATTGATGTGACTTATAGAAGTGGGATTTGCAAAAGTGGTTCATTGTGAATATTCAGGGCCCCATGTATTTCCTTTGAACAAAAATATAAGAGGAAATAAAATGGACTGAAAGTATCTTGTTTGGTCCCTCTGATGATAGTGTCCAGCAGCCTGTCCACAGGGCTATGCATGGCCATAGCTCCTTCTTGTTTATAGGCTGATTCTTGTTCCCCTGCTTGGCAGAGCTCAGCTCACACACTCAACTCAGGGGCCAGCATACCAAGAGAAATGCAGACAGCAAAGTCATTGTTCCAGGGATGGGAGGTCTCCAGGTAGACCATGGCCCCTGTCAGGCTGCTGGCAGGGAATATGCCATGCATGAGCAAGCAGGAGACACCCACTGCAGAGCTTCTTGAGGCTGAAGGTGTGTGGACTGTCATTCCTGAGATGCTCCTGTCCATCAGTCATCTCAGTTAAAAGCCCACGGCCAGTCAACACAGTGTTTACCTGGTCCCCTTCATGCTATTTGCCATGTCTCCCCTCCTTGCCTTAGGGTTCTGCCTCCTGCTTTCCAGAAGGTTCTGACCAACTTCAGGGCTGCTGCATTGGCTGACCACAGCCCAGCCTCAGGAGGGCAGCACAGCAGGTGTCTTCCTTTCCCGAAAGCACTAGGCCTGCCTCCTTAAAGTCCTGGGGCGTTTCCTGCAGGCTGACAGTCCATCCCCAGATGGGGTGCACAAACCCTGGGAAGAGGGGAGGTAGCCTGTGTAGGGGTTGTCACATCTGCAAAGGGCAGATGTTGGGTAAAATTCCCAGCTTTGTTCCTGGTGAAGGGTTTTTCAATTCTCTCAATTTGCAGAACTCTCCCTTTCTTTTTATTTAACTTTCAAGTTACTACTTGCTTCTCAGTGTAACTCTGTTCATTGTGATGATGGCCAGTTCTGAACATGGTCAACAGTTCCATGAGCCAGGGAGGGATGCTCACTCACAGGGTGCCTGGAGCTGGTGGAGAGCTGGGAACTTGGACAAGGGCCCACAACAGCGACCAACAAAAGCAGAGATGGCATCTCATTGCCTGGTGTCCTGTGACACAGGGTGTGTTTCACCTGGTGAAGTGTGCTTCTGGGTGAGGTAGACACATCCACAGACACAAGGGCATGGAGACACGAGCCATGCCATTTAAGGAAAGCAGGGAAACTGCTTCCAGTTACCCTGGAGGGTTGATATTCTTGACTCATTAATGGATTAGTGACAAACTTCTTTTTTCCAAATTAATGCTTCATATACATTGAGGTTTCTAGGACAAATAAGATATAAAAACTTGTTCAAAGTTCAAGATAAGTTTGATATTATTTTTTTGCTCTCTGATAAGTGGGTATAAAAAAAGTCAGTATTGTAGTAGCAAAAACGGAGAAAAAGCGTAACCTCAAACTAAAGGACATTCCCTTAAAATAAATGCACTTTTCTTTATGAGAAGCACACTTGATCTTACTTGTCTTTTCCCCATGAGACTGGGCCTGGGCCTGGCGCTAGTTCAAGGATGGATGAGCCTTGGAGAACCCCCAATAATCACTGGTGAATTCACCCCGAGAATTCACTCCTGCGAACAGGAGACCAAAGGATCAGGAAGAAGGTGCTCTTTCATTGGAAGTGGCTTCTCCCCAGAATCTCTCTGCGGTTTGGATGCAGGATATTAGGGGGATAAGTAAGCTGTGTCAGTCCTGGATGTGCCTGGACCCAGAGCCTGCCCCTGCTCTGGGGCCCTGGTTATCAGCTGGCCTGTCTGCTGGCGGGAGAGTGCTACCAGCAGCCTCATCCCCCTAGGGTGCTCAGCTCTCACTGAGTAGGGAGCCCATGAGATGCACCCTCCATACAATTATGTAGAGGAAGAATTTGGGATGAGTTGGACAAAATATTTTAGTTAAATTTTGAGACATCCCCCTTGAGAATTAGGTCAAACAAGATTGGCAAATGTTGATCACCATTAAAGCTGCACAATGACTATAATACACATGCATGCCCTGTATGTGGCTGCGAAAGTCATCACCAAAAAAGTAAAAATGAGCAAGTTGTAAAAAGTTAAAAAAAGAAAAGGATGCATCCGCACCCTTGGCCCCAGGCCACAGGCGAGCTCCTTAGTGTTCTCAACAGTCCTAGCGAATCCCCCGCAATTACTTGGCTGGGCAGGCTGTTCAGAGCAGCTCCTACACTGAGCACGGACGGTGTAGAAATGCAGATCTTCACCCTTGCTCTGCCTCTCGGGATGACAGTTTCAGTTGCCCATTGTTTTCAGTTTATAATTTTGGATCTGCTTATTTCTTCTAGTAAAATTTATCCATTTTTGCTTTGTGTACTTTGAATCTCTGCTGTTAGGTGCAGATATACACAGAATTATTATGTCTTCTTGAATTGACCTTTAAGTCATTATGTAATGTCTCTCTTTATCCTTGATATATTCCTTGTTGCAAATCTAAATATTAATATAGCCACCCCAGATTTGTTTTGTCTAGCCTTGAAATGTAATTATTTTATGAAACTATTTCTACTTTAAATCTATATGTTTTTCTTATTAGAGTATATTTCTGGAAACAGGATATAGTTAGTCTTTTTTAAGTTAAATGCAACTTAATAATCTGCATTTTAGACCATTTATATTTAATATAATTATCAAAATAATTGCATGTGTATTGGCCATTTTATTATTATTATTGTTATTTTTTTCCCTCTGGTTTTTGTTTTTCTATTTTCCTTTTCTTACTTTTTTATGGATTGTTTGAATATCAATACATAGTTACAAATATAGAGACACAGATACATATCTTAGTGTATGTGTATATATTAGTATGTATGTATACATATATCACTTAGCACATAGAATCTTTCTAAAGTAGTCCTTAAATAAATGGACTTAAAATATTTAATAAAACACCTATAATATTTACTAATTATTTTATTCTGTCAATAGTGTCATCTTTTCCCCCCAATTTCCTAAACAAATAGGCTCTAGGTCAAATTTTTCGTTCCTTAAGAGAAACATCTTGTTTCCCTTGACTAAAACTGACTTTTGAGTTTTTGTTCTCTCTTTATCATCACTCTGGACATCCTACAAGCACTGAGCTCCAGGGCTATTGGATCTGGGCATCTCCCAGCCTTGGCCTCTCCCATCCACCCCTTTCAAACTCAGCATCCTCAAATGGGTCTCAATAAATGTCTGGTGAATGAACGGAACTAGAGTTGAAGTTTTCCATCAGACTGGATATTTGTTTTTATTTATTTATTTATTTATTTATTTATTTATTTGAGCCCATGGGAAGAAAAAGAATAACAGGCAATATCCACAGCCAAAACATAGTGGAGTACTTTATTGGGTAGCATAGAAACAGAGAAATAATATCATATCTACCTAATAATAGAAAGTATATAGCGATGTTAGAAGTTACCAAAAAAGAATCAAGGAACTTTCAACTGTTTAAAAAAAGAAGCAGTTGTTGGTTTTCACAAAGTGCCGTAGGTTTGATGCCATAGAAATGAAAAGCTGTGAGCCGATGGCATGCTCCAGAAAATTTTCTATTGAATTCAGATTCCCGACAGGATGATAGGAATTGTCCTTTTGGTTCCAAATATTTTGTCCACATCGTTGAGTAATAGAAGCACTGTCACTTTCCTCCTTCATTGTGTCATGGGTTCTTTAGCAACAATAAGTTCTTTGTCTTCTGACTCATAGAAGGGAAAGTGGCTGATCATGCTGACTACAGATGTGTCCACTTAGAATAATGAAGTCTGAGTCGGCTTAGAGGAGACTGGGGGCGGCCACAAGCACCTCAGTGTCCCTACTGTGTCAGCAGAACTTTAGCATTGGCATTTTTTTTAAATCAAGGTAGTCATCATTAAATGGTTTTTTCTAAAACTATATTTTTTATCCTGAAGGTCATGTATGACTATGAGTTATCCACAGAGCAAGGGAAGGACAGTATTTATCTAAACATATAACAAAGCTTGGGGAGGCCCTCAAGGTCCCAGCTCTTCTGCTTGTCTTTAATCCTCACCACGTACACTTCTGCCCACACACTGACAGGCAGGTGCCCACACGAGCTCCAAAATCTCCTGGGGAAATCCCACCTTCCAGTCACATCTACTTACCTGACTTGGGTCATCCTTCTGAACCCAATCCCAGCTCAATCCCCACCAAGAAGCATTCCTCAACCACGATAATAATTTACAGTTTGAGACAAAATCCCAGTGAAGAGACTAACATTTTTGTAATGGTTGATAATTGTTGGACATCTATTTGCTTCTTCTGGGTGGATGAGAATGTCTCTAAACCGATTTTCAAACCTCAGCAAAGCAGATTTAGCCTTGTACCTCGGCATTGAGATTGGCAACACAGCATTTTGTGATTGAACAAGGTATCTCACAGATCCATTTAAAATGTTTTGTGCTGTTAACTGACTATTACCACAAGAGATGTAGAAGTATGTTTTCAGAATTTTTAAATTACCATTATAAAAATACATTTGCCATTTAATTTTTAAAAGTAGTTTTTATACAAATTTGGGGAGCCCATTTGCTATTTAAGGACCAGCTTGGACCAGAGAATTACGTGAAGTGATGGCTCTATCAGAATAACACAGTCATTACTCACACTAGCTTTGTGGTGTAGATATCATCATCCCATTTGGAAAATAAGGAACTGGAGGCTCAATGGAATGACCTACCTGCCCAAGGACACCAGTGTGCATGTGTTAGCACTGGCTACAATCATGGACTCTGGGGACCTTCCTCCTGGGCCCTGTGCTACTCCTGCCCTTGGAGTTCCTCAACGCTGCGCGCGCCTGGGCTCACAAAGAACAGCTTTTCTCCACGGGCAGGTAAGGGCTTCCTTCCTTCCCTTCCAGAGATGGACTTGGACACAGTCATGCAGTGTTGTTCAGTGGAGGGAACCCAGGGTGCGATGCCCCCCATAACATCTTGTTTCCTTAGCTTTGTTAAATCTTTTAATTAAAGCATGTTAACAAAGCCAGAGAAAAATAAATGGCATTGCTTGCAAGGAAATTAAATCGAGGAACTGAGCCCATTTATAATTATTGTATTTCAATTAGGTTGTAACAAGGCTGGGCGAGTGGAAAGATAAAAAGAAGCAACATTGATGGGGATTTCATAAACATTTGCAAAGTCCTGTTAGGAAGAGCTCAACATAAATAATGCTTTAAAATAGTTTATGTCCCCCGGCAGTGCCCTTTATGCTAATTACTATGTGAAATAATTCATTTGCAGTCTTCTCACCAAAATCTGTCCTAGGATGCTCACAAAGCTTTTTTCCTCTTTAATGAATGCATAGAATTTCCTTGAAGAAAGATGTTATACCAATGCATGATAACATTTTAATTTATTATTTTAAAATTAAAATACAATTAAACTTTTGAAAGAGTTAGAATTAAATTCAAATTCTCTCTATGTTTCAGTGCTCAAATATCTAATTTTCATTGGAACAGGGGAAAATATAAATCATCAATTTGCATTTAATCCATATTTATCTCACTGTTTTTAAAAAGTGTACATATTTAATTTTTCTATTCTGAAAAACAAAAAGGAAAGTGCTAAAAGAGCTTACTTTTTTTAACCCTTGGTAAACCTGGCCTGTTTACCCCAGGGCCGAGCAGGTGTCCACCTGTAGGGCCGGGCACCTAGGGTGGGGCCTCACCGCGCCTCCTATCCTCCAGGAGTGCTGCTGCCTGGGACTCGGGACATGCTCCTGGGCCAGCAGCTTGTCTCCGCCACTCCCCGGGGACTCCCTCTGGGGAGGTGCAGAGTCTGCCATATCGTGATTGTGAAACACGGCTCATTATTTTTGGAGACTGACCAGCAGCCTCTCCCTAGCAGGGCTGACTCAGGACAGGCTCGCTGAGCCAGAGGCTGGACGATGGTCATTCTTCTCAACCAGGACCTCGGGCTGTGTTTGTCTCTTCTAGATGACTAAACGGACAGCCGCTCTTCCTATGTGTGTTCACGTCAACACCGGATGCAAACTGCTCCCCAGACTGTTCTTGGCTCACGAGGGGATGCGGAGAGACGTGGAGAGTGAGCACCTGGAAAGTTTCTGTTAGCTGGGCAGAGTGCTTTTATGTGGGCTGAATCCAATAATAAGCTGGTGGTGAGCATGGGATTTTATGACTTAAAATTTCCTTTTACTAGGAGTTAATGTTTGCCCTATTTCATGAAACTGTTTGTACACATCAGTTTAGAAATTAAGCACTCACACATGCATGCACACACACACACACATACCACAGCACACTGACCCCCTTCAAAGTCTGGGAAACACTCATGTGAGCACTTGGCTCTGATGTCACTCTATCCAAAAGCCATGCTGCAGCAAACAGAGAAGGAGGATGCTGGGCGTGGCGACCTTTGAAGGCTGTTCCTCAGTGTCTCAGAAGTATTGGAGGGGTGAGAGGTGTGGGGCTTCATAGAAGCCAAACAGGGTTGTGCCCAGGCATTTAAGCCTCCCATCCTGAGACAGCTATCTTCCTCAGGCCTCACCATCCCCGCCAGGATTCTCCTGTGTCTCCACATGAGTATCACAAGAAGGCAGGCAGTATGGGCTGGAAACAAGGTCTCCGAAAACACTCCTGGGGGATGGACGGGACTGGGCTCCCAAGGAACCTGGCCCGGGCCATGTCCTCTCCCCACTGCCTGGGTAAGCAGGGAGTGTGTCCTGCTATTTATAGTCTGTCATCTTGACAGCAAGTGACCTGCCACTGCCTGGCTTTAAATTATGAATACGTAAATAATTGGATCCCTACACCTAAAATTAGATGATAATAAGATTCCTCTATCTCCCAGGGAACTGGACCAAAAAACAGGGAGGGGAGAGAAAAAAAGAGAAAACTAAAGTGAAAATGAAACCTATGTCCACATGAGGACTGTCCAGGTTCTCCTGGCCAGCAGACTGGGAGGCTGCATTCCGGACAGCTCTCCCTCCTGCTCTGCCCTGACTGCTGGCATCCAGTGAAGGGGTGCTCTGTGGCCTCCCCTCATGGAACTTTAGAATTTTGGGCTTTGGGGCTATGGGCAACCACTGATTGAAAACTGGTGGCTTTATTCACTAAGAATAACAGCCTTGCTCTTACCAAGTCTGGTACGATGAGAGGGGTCAGTAGTACTGCAGGGACACCAGCCTCAGGGGCAAGTGATTGGTGACCTGGACTCTACCTCTGCCTCCAAAGAGAGTAGCTATTTCCTTCTTATTCTCCCTCTTGTTAACAATCTGGCTGGCAGAGCTCAAAGACATTTTCTATATAAAATAATAAAGGCTTTAGCTTACATGACAAATTTAGTCTGTCTGTAAGATATACTCAGCTTGTATTAGATTGCTGTACAAAAAAGTATCTGTGTGCATGCATGTGTATGTAAGTGTGCATGTGTGCATGGGCACACGTGTGATTATGCACATACACGCGTGATTGTGTGGTATGTGTGTGGAGTATGTTCTGGGTTTGTGTGTGTGCATGTGTCCATGAGGGTGTATGTGTGCTTTTGTTGGGTATGTGGAGTATTTTCTGGGCATATGTTTGTGTACAAGGTATATGCATGTGTGCCTGGTGGGTTGTGGAATATATTCTGCATATGTGTCTGTGTATAGTTTTTGAAGTCTCTCCCCCTTGTCCTTGTGGACATGTGATATTCAGAGTAGAGCCTCCCCTCACCAGAGAGGTGATTGCAGACAGGCACAGGTGGGGACAAGTTCGGGTGAAGAAAAAGTGCACAGCCTGGCCAGCCAAGGTGGGAGGGAGAAAGAAGAAACAGGTGCTCTTCTGCGAGGAGCTGGGGCCCCAACCCTGCCTCCCTCGCTTTGTTGCAGCCTCACTCTCACTCCCCAATTGCTTTAGCCCGAAGCAGTTGACATTTACCCCAGCCAGATAATCGAGGAGTAACATTTGCGCTACAGTTTAACACGACCTCTGCCTCTGCAGCTCTTTTTAGATTAGCTTCTAAAAAAAAATGAAAGAGAGAGAGAGAGAAATGGGGGCTGACACTGCAGTGAAGCAGGAGGTAGGGACCAGAAGCAGGAGCTTATTATTGCAGGGCCCTGGGAGTCGCCAGTCACTGCTCTGCCCTTTCGCGTGGCCAGCCACTATTACAGGGACGGTATTAAAGCAGGGACGACAAGGCGCTAGGCTGGCAGGTCGGCGGGCAGCAAAGGTTAATGGATTGACTATTACCTGTGTGTGAGGCGAGTGCTGGAGGACTGGAGCACCCTGTTCTTTCTTTACTGGAAACTAAATGAGGGGGTCACTGTGTCTACCCCGGAGGGCCACTTGAAAAGGCACAAGGAAATAGTATCCACCTTTAAGCTCCACATGAGGGGGCCTGAGAAGGAAAGGGTTAGGGGGAGAAATCAGGCCCCATTCCCTGACGGGCTCTTTCCTACCACCTCCTTTCTGAGTGACAGACCAAGCAGTGCTCAGTGACTTCTTGATGTAAAAATTAAAACATGAATCTACAGTCTGAAAAATATTTTAAAAGACAAGCTAGAAGAAGTGGATTTTAAAAAGAGAAATCAAACAGCTCACAGATGCCAGAATCAAGCCCTTACTTTTCTCCACAAGAATTATTTCCCTTAAAAATCCTGTTTTGAGTAGCTGAGAACTATATTCTTCTACGGCAATGTCAGAACACGTCACCCAGCGAGGCTGGTCCGACAACCGAATGGCACATCCTGAAGTGTCCAGAAAGTCCAGGGCAGACATTGACCCAATTAGAAGGAAACTGACTATACCTGGATGGGCAGGTGATTTTCCAGAAACACCCACATCATGAAAGCTTCCTGTGCTCTCCTGTGGTTGTAGGGTTGACGTGCCTAAACCAAAGAGGATAATAACTGCATTCTTTACCCCTTTTTATGGAATGGGAGTACAGGCAAGGGGTATATGCCATACTACATTATTCTGGGCCATTTAAAGCAAAATACCTCTTTTCACTTTGACGACATTGACTTTGTAGTGCCAACCTTGGAATTTCTTTCCTGTTGTGAGTTTAAATGTGTTGACCTGAAATTTCTAGGGTAGTTGAATAACCCCAGGTAAGATTGGCTGACCCTTTTGTCCAGAATACAGCTATAGTCTTCAGCCAAATAAGTACCCATAAAAGTGGAAATGCCAGTCAAGTCAATAAGTCTGTGTGGTTATGGCTGGGTCAATGTCAGCCAGAGGAAGGTTAATTTACAACACCAAGTGCTTGGAAGGGTGTGATGCCCTCCCTCAATCATTTATACTTTTATTTGTTTCATCGGTGTGATCTTGCTCTGCATTTCCATATATGAAATGGCACACGAGTGCATCAGGGTAAAGTGGTTATAATATCAGCACTTCCAGGGTACTTGCTCCGTGCTGCACTTCACTCTGTATGCTTAACACACAGTACTTCATTTAGAATGCATATCAATATTGCTGATGAGCTAAAATCTCAAGATTTGATCTAATCTCAAGATATAAGATCCTCCTTCATAACGAGGCTGCTAATCTGGGAAAAGGAGAAAACCCATGGGAGGGAGAGAGACTGGCGTTGGTGCCTTTTAAGAGTTAAATTGATTTTCAGCCAGGCCTTCTTTAAGATATGTCCATTCATTGCAGAGTCACGCTTTGGTGAGGATTGAAAACTGTATCATAGCTGAAGCGCTGCAAATTGCAAAGAATACCCTGGTCCTACGCTGTTCAATGTTGCGGATGCCTTGTTATGGTTGCTGTGTGTCCTACAGAGTCACTGGACTCTGCCACCATGGTTCTGTATGACTGAAGGGATCCTGCCAGGGCTGCCTCCTCTCCCGAAGCACAAAGGAAATTACTGAGTGGAGATCGGCGCTCCTCGGCTCTCTGAACCTTCCCAATATCTTTGAAAGGATGACCTGCTGACACCGGGGAGGTTTTACTCGTTATTTAATTAAGAGAGAAAGGATCTCGGCGGAGGCCAGGCTTTGAGCTCTCTTTGTAATTTTCGCTGACCAATCTAATGATGTGGGTAATTGCAAGAGTATTTCGAAAAGCACGGACAATGAGTCACAAAATAAATCAAGATCCAGAGAAGTGGGTTTCTGTTCTGAAAAATATATCAGGGGGGAATTAAAAGCAACCGCAGAAGTGTTTCAATGTTGAAAACACAGTAAGAGGTGTTGCCCATTGTGAAGGCGCTTGCTTTGTTTGCGTTTGCATACATCTGCTACTGGTCCGGAGGCTGGTGGGCACCTCTCTTCAGACTGGTGCGACATATATTTGAATCCATATTGTTGTCCAGCATTGATGGCAATAACAAGAATTTTCCTCCCTGCAAAGGTGAATATGGAAATAGTTCGTTTAGTTTGTAGTTCAACAACGCATGAGGCCTGTATCTTTCTGGCTACATTTATTTCAAGGTACTTAAAAACTGACTTTTATGAGATTATTTAGGCAGTGATTATTTTTGTTGAGAAATGTGTTCTTTATCCCTCTCATTCATCCTCTGCTAAGATATTTGTGTTTGTCAGAATGCCACCCTTTCTGATAAATGACTGAGGACTGACTGCTACACTTTATTAAAAAGTAATAACAATTTTTGTACGCACCCTTCACATTGTAGGGGGGGGACCATGAATCAAAGGACACTGCCTGTCTGGGCCTGATAAATGCGCCGTTTACCAGCTGAGGAGTTATTTAGGACTGGCTATTAATTTAAATCACATTTATCTTCCCGGATGGGGGAGGTGGCTGTGATCGGACGGGAATGACCAATGGTGCGGCTAAGTGCACATTATTCATTACCACCGCCTCTACGGGGCTGCGCAATATGTTTAAAAAAAAACCGGTGCCAATTACCATGGTTAATCTCGTCAGGGCAATAACAAATTTCTTCCCAACACAAGGCAATCTTTATGCTTGCGCTTTTTCTCCTCCAGACACAGACTTGCTTATAATTCTCCGTCATTAAACTCAATTTTCTCATTCTTTTCTGAGTGCTCATGGGAAATTTTGACTTCTCTATGTTTCACCTTTGTTTGGAGAACACAACATTTGTATGCATTATCTGAGGGAAAGCATGGTGTTTTTTTTGAGCCCTTAATGAATATTTGTTGATAACATGGTGAGGTGATGTGTATTGCAAATCAGATTGGCCATATTTTACTATTAAATGTTTTCTCATTAATAATAATGCCTCTTGCATAGTTTTTCAATTCACCGAGTTCTTAATATGCAAAATAACAATTGGGAATAACCGATCATTAGCATTTTTTTGGCCAATTAACTTCACTTTGATTGATCTACCATGGAAGATTAAAATATTTCTAATAAAATGCATCGCAGGCAGAAATTAAATCCAAATATGAACAATTCAACTTGCTGTTAAAAGCTGAAGGCACAGCGCATGCTACTGCCCTGGATGAATGTCTCCAGAATGGGTGCATGTTAGTGCGGGTGCTCCTCGGGCTCTCACTCCAGCTGTGTGGCATCAGTGTTCTGGCTGTCCTCCCCAGGCCACATGTCACACCGCCTGACCGTGCGGCAGTACGCTGCTTTATTGTTTTAATATACTCTCCCAAATGGATAGAACAAATTCATGTTAGACAGAATCAAAATTTAGATTCAAGTAACCAAAACATATATGCGTAAGGTACCCTGCATGTGTGTGTGTTCACACTGGTTTGTGTGTTAATAGAGTGATAATTATCATGTAGCCAACACATTTAATTTTCTGACTATTTTTATCTAAATAACTATGCCTGAGTGGTTTCCGGGGAAAAGGTAACCACAGGGACAACCGTAACATGACATTGAAGCAATGTGACCTCACCACCCAATGTGGCCAGGACATGTCCAGTGTGTTTGCTTTTCTAACTATGGGTTTGACATGTGGTGTGTAGGTGGTCAGGGCTGGTTCCTGGGAGTCCCTTCAATTGGCACCTTGGAAGAACTCTACCCTGGCAGAGCCCTCATGGTCGGGAAGGGAGTGCCACTGCAGTCTTTCTTGGAGAGCTTAGTGAGTACCCATAGCTGGGGGTCATCAGTTACAATACCTTGAGTACACAGCTTAACAGGCTCAGAAAACTGCTCCCTCCATGCAGAGCCTGTGCTACCTGGATTCCATTCAGCAGCTAACAATATCAAGACTTTTTGTAGTACATGGAGTTACACAGGAAGAAGATGAGTACATGGATATATGTGTCTGTATATATGAGGTCTGTCCAGAAAAAGTCCAACCGTTGTTGGTATAATGTGATGGTTTGTGTGGTATTGATGGAACCTGGTAGGCAAGGAGAGTGGACTGAAATGTGCATAAGTGAACAATGACGACTTCACTGTACTAGTCAGTGGGAGCAGTAGATACCATTGAGTGAGCATGTGTTCTGTGTGACTATTGCATTCAAAATGACTGAGTAAGTACAGCAATGAATCTGAGTCAAATTTTCATTAACCTTGAACATTCTGTGGAAATTATTTGGGATGATTCAGAAGGCAGCAGCTACAGGCAACTGGTAACTGGCAGTTTCATCATGACAACATGCCTGCTTATGCATCAGATCTCTTACAGAGTGTTTTGGAAAAACATCAAATCACCCAGGTGACTCAGACCCACTACAGCCCAGATTTGGCACCCAGACACTTCTGGCTTTTCCCAAAACTGAAGTCATCTTTGAAAGGGAAGAGATTTCAGACCATTGATGAGATTCAGGAAAATAAGATGGGGCAGCTGGTGGTGAGTGGGAAAACTGTGTGGGGTCCCAGGGTGCCCACTCTGAAAGGGACTGAGGCATCATTGTCCTATGTACAATGTTTCTTGTATCTTGTATCTTCTTCAATAAACATCTCTATTTTTCATTGTATACATAGATGGATACTTTCTGGACAGACCTTGTATGAACTAAAACAAGAAAAAATCCCTCCATTTCAAACTATGCTAATAACCTATAGTTTTTGTTCTTCCTACCTGCAACTCTGGCTCTCCCCTAGAGCCCAATAGTCTTTAGCCCTCTGAGAGAATGCAGAGAGAGGGAGGCACGTGAACACAGGCAGCACTGTGGCACATTGACGAGAAGTTAGGGGCTCAAGGCAGTAGGAAAGTAGCCCGTGTTGAACCACGACCTAGAGTGAACAGACCATAGAGGAAAAAAATTACAGATAAAGGGGGGGATTCTGTTATATAATAGGCCAAACAGAGTTTGAGGTTGTAAAATCTGTGCCTCTTAGACCTGCTGGCACCTCTTGAGCTTTGTAAAGAAAAGGAAAAGTCTGGGAGTTAGGTCTCTCTAGAAACCAGAATCAAACACTGGAAAGAGTAAAAGTTTCTGAGGCAGCAGGTAAGATCTGTCAACCAATTCTACACAATTCTGAGCAGATTGCTTTTTTTTTTCTGACCTGTGTCCTCATGGAGGGGGAGAAAGTTATAATTTTCTACTTTGAAAGTGATAAATACAGTGAACTGCTGTAGTATTTAGCATGCAGTAAGAATTCAATACATTAAAGTTATTTCTATCACCATCTCATCCTCATCACCATCATCCTCACCATCCTCACCATCATCCTCAATATCATTATTCCTATCATTGTTACCATCATTGTCACCACCACCACCATTATTGTCACCATCAATGTCATCATTGTCACCATCAATGTCATCATTGTCATCATCACCATCATCACCATTATCATTATGGTCACTACCGACATCACCATCACCATTACCACCATCAGTACTACCACATCACCACCATCAGCACCACTACCCTTCTCATTGTCTTGTCAAGTGCCTCAGGTAGAGACAGACTAGAAGTCTGAGAACTCAAAGAGTCTTAGGAGTCACATAATTCAGCCCCTGGTAGTTGATGTACACAGCCCAGAAGGAGGCGAGGATCCAGAGATGCTCCGGATATGCCCCTTTACATCACTGTGCCCAAGCGTCAAGGTATCCTCTGTGAATGGCAAGATATCTCCCAAATGTTTTGATAAGAAGGTCAGCATGCTCCAGAATATTCCATGCAGATGACCCTGTGTAGGTCACTCATCTTCTTAGCTCCTCTAATATTTATCTATTCATACCTCCTCTGACTGGCACCAGGTCCTGTGTTTACAACCTTGAGGGCCCAGGATGGGCAGAGCAGGAAGGTCTGCCTTGTGTTCCAGTTCCTCTGTATCCACACTTCTTCCTCAAAGCTTCTTGAACTTCAGAGATTGGGCCAGAATGTTGTGAGGTGGTGAATGCAACAGGTGCTTTAGACCTGAGAACCCAGGAAACCAAAAATCAGAAATAAACAGAATATCTGGTCAACATGAACATCCTCATTTATTACCATAATTCATTAAATATATTCTCATACCCTTTGATTAAATGTTTGTTCAAGTTTGTAAAGTTAGCCAGTGTCATATAGCTATGACTATAGCCTGGAAATTAATTACAGACGCATAAAAATGGTAATAATGATTATACACGCATGATATTTTCCCGGTCTTTCTTCTAACACAAAGCTAGATCACCGGTTCTTTTGCCTTTGAAATATTCATTAGAGTGAACCCAGTATTAGTTTTTAGAAATTTCTTTCAAATACCTTTAGCTTTGTGAACTCTGAAGCATCTGAGACTCTCTTTGAGTTTCAAAAGATATACTTTCTATGGGCTTTTTGGTTTAATATGAAAATATTTTCCATTTTTCTTTTAATAATTTTTATCTGTGTGTGAGGCAGAAGAAAGGAAAATACTGAAAGTCAGTCTTTTGTTTATGAAGTACTAATTTCTGCCAAAACATGGCGACCCAGAAGAATGAACATTGCATGTCTCCACTCACATGAAATACCTAAAATAAGAAAGTTCATCAACACAGGAGTACAGTAGAGACTTCCAGGGTCTGGGGAGGAACAGGATGAAGAGTTAGAGTTTAATGGGTACAAAGTTTTTGTTTGGGATGACGAAAAATTTGTGGAAATAGTGATGATGGCTACCCATTTTGAATGTGTTTAATGCCAATGAATTATACACTTAGAAATGGTTATTTTGGTAAGTTGTATGTTTGTGCATTTTACTATAATAAAATTATTTAAATTAATCACCTGCAAATCAGGTAAATATAATAAAAAGAAAAAAAGTCTGGTCTACAATCCCCAAATAGGTCTTTGAGGCTCCCTGTCTGCATTAAAGCTGTGGATATTTTAACAGGTGGGCCCAGCAGGTGCAGGACCTCTGATCCGCTTCCCTAGGCAGCTGGCCCCCTCCTCAGAAAGTGTTCCATTATTTGTTAGGGAAGCAATTTGGCCAGCACTGTGCTATCAATACTGAAAGGTCACTGCCACAAACACCCGAGCAAAAGAGTGTTGAAGCAAATACAAACATACCTCTTTAATTTTGGTTGAATTGATTAGATAATGATTGGAGGGCGTCAGAGGTCAGGAGGCATGAGCCAGCAGGCCAGCAAGGGGAAAGCCGCCAGGGCTGTGGTCTCAGGGGTGTTGGCTAAGTCTGGGACACCAGCCTCTCTGTGCATTTCACAAATGAGGAAGTGTCCACACCTGGTCCAGTGGCTTTGAAAAGAGCTCTGCACATGGATCAGGCTGCTCCAGAATCAATGCCAGCTAGAAATAATGCTCTATTTGAAGTCAGGTACATAAAAATTCTCCAATATTCTGAAAGTGAGAATAGCCCATGTGCCCAACAATCCTACCTGAGACCTGGAATTGCCAGTCCCTTCTCCAAGGACCTGTTCTTTACCCTCTAAGCCCCAGAGCACCACTGTGGCTCTTCCAAGTCAGGCCAGTAGAGGAGAGACCTCAGTGTTTGGAAAGCACCCGTGGGCACTGACAGCAGCATCTTGTCTGGTGTATGGCTGCAACTCGCACCGAGAGTGAGTTGTGACTGCCCGACATGGCAGCCCACGAAGGTGGTGAGGGGAGACCTTTGATCACTGCTCCCCAACTGATGCTCTCCAGCTCCACAGATGAAGTGCTAGAATCAGTAAGTAAACCACCAATCCTTCAACCAAAACTTCAGGCAAAGAATGAAAGCAAATTTACAAACAGGCAAATATCTGATTGATTAAATATGAAAATATACTCAACCTCACAGGGAATCAAATATGTATATATGCAAGAAATGGAATAACATTTTTGTCAATCAAAATGAACAATGATGAAAAAGCATGAATGTCCAGGAGTTCCTACCAAAACCCTATTCTCTGGTCACTGGTGCAAGTCTCAGTGGCTTTACAAAGCACCACTGCACAGCTGGGGACACTGCATACCAGTCCCATGCCCCGACAGTCCAGTCTGAGGGTTCATTGGCTGAACACATCCAGCACCATCTGGGGGTGCCCTGACTGAATGCACTCACCCCCATCTTCACATTCAGGTTTTTTTCCGAGGACAGAGGCTGGATGCTGTGGAGTTCTCTGACATGGATGAAGCCACAGTAAAATGCAGGGGAACAAAACACAGAGGGGCAGAGGATGTGCGTGCTGCACACAGGAAATCATAGCACAGTAGCCTGAGAAGTAACCCCTACTTTGGCTGGGACAATTGGCAGCCTGCTCTATACTCCCACTTTTGTTTCTCATTTAAAAGAAGGTTCTAGAATGCAAGCCAGGGAGCATAATATTATTATCTCCCCAAGCTTCAATCTGCTTTAACTTACAGAAGAAAGTCATCCTTACTAGCACATACAACAATGTTTAGAACAGATCACACCACATCTCTTAACAGAGCGCTTGTGCCACCTTGCCACCGCTGGGGGTCTGGTGTCCCCAGTATGGCCAAACTGGCCTCCCTCCCCTGCTTTTCAACTCACGGTGGAGCTGGAGAATGTGGACATTGCAACCTCATTATTACCAGAAAGAACACAGGGCCACTTTTGGAAAACCCAGATAACTGAGCTCAGAGAACTAAATTTAGAGCAAGATACCATGGCGAAATTTGAAGAGGAGTTTAAAAACAAGCCTCACAGCTTATGACTTGGACCTATACATGTAGATATGTATCAGGAGAAGTCACCTTTCACCTGTGCTCTTTTCGGAAGGAAAAAAGGACTGTCAGCTACAGGTTGTAGGTTAGGGTGTAAGCCCTGGTGTCCGTCAGAGGTCATGTGTGTGGTGTTGATTCTTGACAGGCTTGTTTCCCAGGCTGATGAGAAGAGCACAGTTGTGCTGGCTGCCATGGGAACAGGCCAGCATTGCATTTCCTGCTGATCTCAGCACCCTCAATCTGTCTCCCTTTGCACCCAGTCGGCCCTCATCTGTGCTTTCTCAGAATGAGTGCCAAGAGGAATTTCAACAGGCTGCTTCTGTAGAGCTGACCCTTCCCAGTCTTTCTCAATGTATTGAGATACAGAACAATTCATCCATTAGTCATAGCAAAACCTGGGGCTGCCAATACAAGCATGTTCAAGAGAGCAGACTTTAAAAATAATGGCCCAGTCCTGGCAGGTGTGGCTCAGCTGGTTGGAGTGTCATCCCGCAAACAGAAGAGTTGTGGGTTTGATTCCCGGTCATGGCACGTAACTAGGCTGCATGTTTTGTCCACAGCTGGGGCATGTGCAAGAGACAACCAATCAATGGTTTTATTCTCACATTGATCTTTCTTTCCCTCTATCTCTTCTTCCCTTTCCCTCTCTCTAAAATCAATAAGCATGTCCTCAGGCAAGGATTTAAAAAATAAATAAAAATAACAACCCAGTAATGTTCTGTGTACCCTTGTAGAAATGAATAAATACATTTATGTTAGAATCTTAACGGTTTAAATTATCTATGTGCTGGACTCTGTCTTTGGCATCAAAAGGATCTCTGTATGTGGAGTGTTCTGGGAAAGGGGCCCTATGCCAGCCAGGAGCCAGCTCTAACCAAGATTAATGACCCCGTCTCTCCCCATCAGGGCGCGGCCAGCCGTCCTTCCTGAACACCTAGGCAGCACTGACAGATAGAGCAGGGAGCCAGCGGCATCAAGAGCTAAGAGAGCACTGCTGTGTTTTCTTTTTTGGCATTGTCAGTGTGTGTTGTCACAAATCGACATTTATTTATCAAGTGCTGTGTCTGGGGCCTTTCACTCTCTCTCCTGTGTCTTCATCTTCTCGTCTGCCAGGAGATGGTCAGCCCCGAGGTAGAGCAGCTTCAGCACCGAACCCACACACAAGGAATCAAAGGGTCAAATCAGTAAACTCTATGCTTTTCTGTGTTATTTATAGGAAATATTTGCTCATTATAATTATAAAGATAACACTGTCACTCTGTAAAAATTTTAAAATTATACATATACAATTTATGTATATTTTATATAGTTATACACATAAGTATAATATAATCATATTTATAATACAATATAATTATGTTATAATAAAATATATTATACAAAACATAGATGTCTAAATATATATTATACAAATATGAAAATATTTATATATGTTGCTTGCTCTAAAAGTACTCTCCTGGAGATCAGTTATAAAATTGTAGATGATTTGCACTTTATTATACATACATTTCTGTAATTTAAAAAATTTTACAGAACACATATTATACTTTTTATATTGATTATATATTATTTATATAATGTACATGTAAGCATATCCATACATACATATATACATATATGTTGTATGTACATCTTGTATATAAAGAAGAGAATTCTGGAAAGATACCAAAAAAGCACTGTCTATATGGGGACCATAAAATGTTTACTTTTTCTTGTTTCTAGGAGTCTTCTGATCTGGTTGTAAAACAGTAAGCATTTGAAAAAAACCCACAATAATAAAATGTGTTAAGGCGAGTTCTTGATAGTAGAAAGACAACACTTTCTACTATCTGCACTTGATTACTAACCAGCAATGATCTTTCTAGGTAGTAGTTATAACCACTTTCGAGAAAGATAGGAAAAGGCCTAAATGCTAACTTGTACCGCACATCTATTCCCAGGTCAGTGCTGTAAGTGACTTATAGAAACTCTTCATTTCATTTCCTAACAACCCTAGAATATTGTCCGCCCTCTTACAGACCTTGAGGCAGAAACTGTGAGGACATGGACTTTGCTTGAAGTCACAGAACACAGCTGGGAGGTAGCGAGCTAGAGCTAGCACTTACGGGTCAGGCCAAGGGAGTGGGCAGGGCATGCTCAACAGGCTGATTGAATTGAACAAAACAAAGATGTGTGCATTTGGAGAGATTTAGAAACCTGAATAAACACATTTGATTGGTAAGAATGATTCTTGCAGAGGAATATGACAAGCGGAATAGATAGTCCATTGTCCTATAGAAGTCAGTCCTGAAGTCCCTTCTCCATACATAGGGCACAGTGATAGCCGTGCTGTCTGTTGTAAGAATTCAATGAGGTAATATATAACAGCATTCACACTTAATCAGTTTTCAACAAATGGCACCTGTTATTCCTACAGGATGTCAATTTCAGACATCAGTTGACCAAATCAAAGGCATGACTTAGTGGGTCCACGCCAGCCTGAAAGGGGATACCAGGTGATGTTCTTAGGCCCAACTTGGGTTCTTATTTGTCCAACAGATAAATCAATAACTTCAAGCAGATACTCCATGGACAGAGTGCCCAAGGGTGATGACTAAGAGAGTTAACAAAAAAAGTCTCAGCAGTCACAGTAGGCTGGGTGACTGATTGAGTTCAGCATTCAAATTAACTATACAGATACAAATAATCACAAAGTCCTTATGGGAAAATTCACACATAAGTATATGCATACATACATGCACACACAGAGACAGATGTGCACACACAGGCACACACACAAGCACTGTGATAAAAACAGAAGCCAGAGGTGAGGGAAACTGGGAAGAATTTTACCATACTTTCTGTGTAAGTGCAGGGGTCATCAAAATTGAAATGCATAAGTTTTGACAACTGAGTTAATTTAAGATATATCTCAAAATGTGTAAGGTGCTTCTTTGTGTGAAGAAACTGTTGCTATACATTTAAAGTGGAAAGGGATATAATCTCTTGTTTCTGGAAAAACACACTGTTGGGGGAAGGAGGGTTAATTCAAAGGAAGAAGAATGGTGTTAGAAGTGAAGTCACAACTTTGCACCCTGGCAAGCTGTTTCTATGAAGGGAGGTTGGAATTTTAGTGACAGGTAAGACAAACAAGTGGGGAAATATATTTAGTTTTTGACTTGTTGAGTTGAAGCTGAGGCCTCTGAACAGAAACATTCAAGACATTCTGCAAGTAAAGGGCTAGGAGTTGGAAGAGAGGTCAGAATTGAAGATTTGGAACTAAGAATCTGAATTTTCAAGACATACCTGAAGGTTGGAGAATCCTTCAAATAATTCAGAATTAGGGGAAAAACAGAGGTAAGTGAGGTTGAGAATCACAGATGAAGTGATGGGAAAGTTTAAGTGAACACAGATGGGAGGCAAGTGAAGTGGCAGGGAAACATGCATCTGGGGTGGAGAAACTGAAATGTGCATCATTTTGGGGTGTGGGGGCAGAGAGAGTCATTCCAGGGAAGGTTATCACAGCAGCCACAACTACAGGAAGCACCTGACTGAGGCCATGAGGTAAGATAGGAGTCATAGGTGAGCCTCAGGAGGAGAGAACAAGATAACTGAGAAGGGAAACCGAGTCACAGAAATTCAAAGAGACGCTGGTGAAGAATCAGTTTATTAGATAGTCACATTGAGCAGCTCATTCACAAAAGGAAAGAGAAGCTGGGGAAGTATCATCAAAGGCAGTTGAGTGATGTGGGAATTTTTAAGATGGAAAAGGGGTAGCATGAGGGAATCAAGGGTTGGGAGGGACCAGCATCCCATGAAGGGCCCTGCAGGATACCTTCTATGGACAGGGGAAGAGGCTGCTGTCACTGAGAGGAGGAGGGGGTGGGGGCCAGAGAGGAGGCATGCGGACCCAGAAAGGTATGGGAGAACCACTTGAATAAAATGGCAGAAAGACAGTAGTACATGGGGGACAATGAATGACCTCAGTTTTCTTAATAAAATTGAAGGATGCATATCAGTGGGCAAGGGCAGAGGGCAACTTGAATGACATGGTGAAGCTTTAGAGAGGTCTTGTGGGGAATGTGCTGGAGGGTGGGAACAACCTAAATGAAAGCACTGCATTCTAGGAAGGCATGGCTGCATCAGGGAACACTAGCGAGGCATTGAAGGGGAACAACAGAAACCTTTCACGAAGCTCTCAGGAGACACCCTTGATCCTGGAGGAGAAAACAGAACATCTAAACATCAAGGTAATGTAGATGGCACAGGGTAGGCGGGCAGGTTAACAGAACAGAAGAGAAAGGCAGAAGCTCACCCTGGCATTGCTGAGGTGGGAAAATCCAGTAGGATTTCAGAAGAATGGAACAAAAGAAAACTTACATCAGTTCAGTATTTACTTCTCAGCTGACATTTAATAGAAGTGGTCACTCTGAAGAAAGTAGCATCAATTCTCCATCATGTGGTGAGAAAATAAAACCAGAGGGGCTGAGACATGCACATCCTGCCAAGGCCAGAGGGAGGCATGCGCTTGAAGTCCAGGCTGGATTCCTGTCAAAGCCTGTGTTCTCACAATGCTTGATTTGAATTTTGGGTGCCCAGAGAGGGCACCACATTCAGGAGAATGTTCCTGCTTCCCCAGTGTCGGCTGGGTAATGGAAAGGAGACCTGAGATGAAGGGGGCACAGGCAAAGCTTGCTGACGACACGAAGTGCAGACTGTAGACAGTACTGGAATTGCGTGGTCTGAATTCAACTGAGTCATGTGGGCCATCATGGAAGGAAGATACGAGCTTTACCTAACTTCTCTAATAATCAAAATTACTTCCCAACAACGACTTACCCGATGAAACTCAATAAAACAAAATTGAACCCCTAATTAAATAGTTTGGAAGATCTACTGAGCATGGGTTTTGTGTAACTCCAGCTTCACTAGAAGTCATTAATCTTAAGTTTATAAAGTGTAGAGTGCTTTAGGATTTTATGCGAACCCAGGACTCCCTTGTTGTATAATAAGACTGGTGCCGTTGACACTGGAGGTGTCACAGGGCTGTGCCTTGAGGGGTCGAGAGCTCATTTCCCCAGCTGTTGGGAATGAGGCCAGCAGACAGCCCTCGGCAATCAGCCACCTAAAGGGACTGCTTCAGAGGCAGAACACTGCCACACCCACATCACTCCTCCTTCCAGGGACACTTGACCCCTCCTCCAAGCTGAGAAAACTCTCAGGTACATCTCACTTCAGAGCTGGCCCGGGGCTCAGCCAAAACCTTGGTGGACGGTCCAGCCTTGTCTTTGCCCAACCCCGCCTCTCCTTCATTTTCCATAGGTGTCAACTCGAGAGCACCCCTAAAACAAAGAAACCCTATCTCTGTGTAAACCCGTGACAATTAGGATAATGCAACCTGCACCAAGTAGGAACTGAGAGCTCCTAGTCTTTCGTTTAAATCTCTTACACTACCTGTTTACATCCTCACTTCCCATTGTAAAAATAGTCTTAGAAAAAATAGGTATACTGTTTGGTGGATAAGAACATACATAACTTCTCATCAACAAGTGTGTGCTTTGGGTGCAGATGACCAGCGAATAGGAGAAAGATCTAAATGGATTTGTTCACCTCAGAAGCACTCAGCCCCTTCCAAACGCAACACACCAAGTACGTTATGAGCTGAGTTATTCATCCATTTTGTGCCTGCTTCTATTTGTTACCTATTTCTGAATATTTCTTGTTTTTGAAAGGCCATTGAAAAATACCTTAGTAGAATAAGCAAACATACTAAAAGCCTGCGTGGAGATGTTGGGCCCTCCTGTGGCACCTCCTTCACCAAACAGACAGGATGTGCTGTCACTGCTGGCTCCTGTCACATGTTTCCTGAACAATCTGCTCCTGGCTCATTTGCTCATGAAATGTCCAGAGAAAGATCTAGAGAAAGCATTATGCCCAACACACATCCATCTCAGACCCCACACCCAGCACACATCCATCTCAGACTTTACAACCCGAAACCTGACCATCTCGGACACCCTACCCTACAACACATGTTTATCTCAGATCCTATAACTTCCTCATATTATCCACTTTTTTAAAGAAAAATAGAGCCTTGGCTGGTATAGCTCAGTGGATTGAGCTAAGGCCTACAAACCAAAGGGTCACCAGTTCGATTCCCAGCCAGAGAACATGACAGGTTGCGGGCCAGTGCATGAGAGGCAGTCACACATGGATGTTTCTCTCCCTCTCTTTCCTTCTCCCTTACCCTCTCTCTAAAAATACATAAATAAAATCTTTTAAAAAATAGGAAAATTACTGAGGCAATCACATTGTCCTGGTTGCCCCTTTCCTGTCCCGTTGCCCACTCTCCCTGTGACAACCCCCAGTGCACGTGCAGTGTTAATCACTGAGTATTTTCAACTTTTACTCCTTCTCTCCTCATGTGTAGTCCACGCGGAGTGTTATTTTACATACTGATATATTATACAAGTGACACTGCACTTCAGCGATCCTCCTGCAACTTGCTTTGAGTTGTTCCTTATTACATTTTAAAATTTCAGTGCTTTAGATTTTTTCTGAAAAGGGCCAGATAATCGCTGATTTAGCCTTTGTGGGCAAACTACTCAACTGTGTCCTGTGACGTGAAGGTGGTCACCGATAATGGGTAAACTAATGGACTTGGCTGTGTCCCAATCAAACTTCATTTACAAAAACAGGCAGCCAGCCAGATTTGGTTTGCAGGCTCCAATTTGCCGATCCCTGTCACAGACAAAGTCTATTGTTTAAACTCCTGTAGAGTATCCATTACATGAATATTGCATACTTTATTTATCTGCTCTCCCTTTGCTAGGGGTTGTCACTGTTTCTAGCTTTTTCTCCATCTCAAACGAGATTGAAATAAGCATTCCTAGGATGCATAGCTAGAAATAGACCCACACGTGGGACATCCTTGGTGCCATCATATTTACTTTCCAAGTTATTTTAGAAACTTACACTCCTGACAACAGCATGTGAGATGCTTGGACTCGACTTTCTCAACAATACTTCTTAGATTAGATCGTAAACATTTTTGCTAAATCAATAAGTATGACCTATCTTAATTATTATTTTTCTAACTCTTTCAGTGTCCTGTTCTATAAATTGTATGTTTGTCCTTTGCTTTCTCTTATATTGTTTGTTGTTTTCCTTTATATATTCTTATTAAACTATATTGAAAGACTTCTCTATAATTCATGAAACTGATCTTCTATCATTTATGTAATTGCAATATAAGTCTATGACCTCTCATTACTTCCTTATGGTGCTTCTGTTGGCCAAGGTCTTTCAGTTCAATGGGATGAAACGTTTCTTTTTTCTTTACTGATTACCTTCTTTTTCCTGCTTTTGTGTGTTTTTACAGAAAACATTTCTTAACCCTCCAATTATAAAGGCAACTATCCACATCATCTTCAAATACTTTAAGACATTGCTTTTCACATTGAGCTTTTATAGTGTGGGTTCATGTACGCTATTATGTAGGAATCAAATTTCATTACAGGTGAATAATCAAGTTTTTAAACATATTGTATTGACCCATCCATCTTTGCTCTATATTTGCTCTTCCATTCCTGGGTTTTATGTACTGTGTCCACACAACTACTGGAGGTTTTTGGAGAGCAGTCTCCCAAAAAGAGACAATGCGAACCTCTGAATTACAAGTATATTAAATGTACATGGTGACTGGGAAGACAGCCATCTTTGCCATAACGAGTATTCCTGTCAAGGATGTATATTTTCTACATGCTCAGGGCTTTCTTTATGTGGTGTGTAGTAAAGATGGTCATAGCATTTTTACCATGCCTCACATCAGAAGTGCACCCCAATTCTGTTGCTCTTGACTCTGAGCTGCTTTGGTGATTTACTGGACCAGCAAGATGTGTTGGAAGTAGAAGCCCACTTGTCCTGATTGTTTGGAATTCTCCCAGTTTTAGCACTGAAAGCAGCATCCTTAGAAACATTTCAGTCTTGAGAATGTTGAGATGGATCAGCCCAGAGCTTCCAAGACCAGGTCATAAGATTCCTAGTGCTAAGGGGACTCCGGTAATAAGTTCTTGTAGTCAACCTAGGCTGCAGACATTGATGACAATCAAGACAATGAGCTGCTCCAACTCTGTGAGCACCCCTGTGGGGACACAGACCTGGACACTTTCACCCCATGTCAGACAATATACAAGCACGAAGCAGCCTATTGTGGAATTTAGAGGTGTCGATTTATATACATTGGATCATAGTTTAACCCCCAACTATGACATTGCTTTTTAAAGAAGTTCTACATTTTGTGTGTTGGTAAGTCAAAAGAAATCTTACTCCTCAACAGTCTTTAAATTTAACTTACATTAGAGTTTCTGTAAGTGATCTACTTCTTAGAATATCAGATACACTAAGCAGGGTACATTTCTGTAATTATTGAAAAATGCATATGTTGGCTATATGAAACATCCACCAGGCAGTAACACCAAATTAACATGTTAAATCTTACTTTTAATAATTTAAAATACAATAACCATAGGAACACAATAAAGAACTAGTAATAAGATGTTAAGGAGACACATTATTCTAAATGGGAAATAAATTGCCCTGGAAGACAAGGGTTATGAGGTCTGGGGCTTGGACTGTCATCTGCACAGCTAAACCCCAGGACCCAGGCAGGCTCGGTACATGATCGGTGCTCAACAAGTCCTTGTTGAATATTTTAATTACTGATACTCTTTCCTAGTAAGTGTGTTATCAAATGGCTAATGCAATTTTCTAAGAAAAAGATACACTCAAACAACTTTTGAACACTGTCCCTGGGGATATATGTCAGGGACTACCACCTAGTTCAATCTATCCACTCATGAGAGCATGTTGTCAACTGACTAATTTTCATGAGGTCCAGTCCAACAAGCTGACCAATGTGGAATTTCCTTTCTAACTAAACGTGCTATAGCAAGTTTCCATTATTTCTAGCTGTGCATAATGGCATTATCAAGGTGAGGGAAACAGCAGAGTGGGAGGCAGAGCAGACATGGACGGGTTTCCTGTGGACATTCTGTGATGGCTGGGTATCCTCCTGGGGAGACTCCTTGAGGGAGTTCTTCACCAGAATAGACACTTTCTTGTTCACAAGAGGAAAACAAGAGGATAAGGTCTCTTGTCAATACTGGACTGACAGAAAATCTAGGTTAAAAAATTCTCTCTCTTGCTCTCTCTCTCTTTTTTTTGTAATTGAATAAGAAATTCAGGCAGGAAGTAAAGCAGACATTCAATAGCCAAATGAAATAACTGAGGTGTGGCACAGCCATTCAGGTTAACTGTCTGTTTCTGGGCTGTTTCAACCCCAGTGACCCCCCCAATGCAGCCCAGAGGGGTTTGTCTGGTCAGCTCCCTTTCACTAGTGATGAGACAGTGCAACTCACGTCCTGAGGTTCAGACATGAGGGTGTGGATTCCTTCAGTGGAGACAGGTCATATCCACCCTCTAGCATCTCACTGGATGGATATAAGACATTCACACCAAACCTGGGGTCTCCAGAGATGATGCAACTGCTTGTTTTATACATAATTTTTAACCAGAGCTTATTTTCAGGTGAGTGAAACTGGAAAGTCTGTGGTTGACTAAAAAAAATACACACACACCATATATATGCATGCTCACATATCACACAGCCACATATACACAATACACACATGCACATACCACACACATAAATACAATCATTATTTGCTATTTCAGGCACTCTACTGTGAACTGAGCTCACTCTGCTGTGTGAGCATCCTAGAACCCACATCGATAACGTGGTCTCCAGGATGCTCACACAGCATTGTTTTCTCAGCACCATTCTTCAAATATCCTCTTTTTCTGCAAAGCCCTGAAACAATCAGGTTTAAAAGTTCCTCTTAAAATTATGTTCAAGAGGTGGTTTCCTCTATCCATGAAAAGACAAATGATCACTGTATAAAATTTCTTTATGAACTATGCTGCATTTGGGCCATCATTCATTATTTTTTTTGTAAACTAGCAATCATCATATCGGTCCATTATATTGACTATTTTATTCCTTCATCAGATATTGAGCACACTCAGAAAAATGTTCTGGGTCTCCATTCTCAAAGTTTGAGACCAGGAAGAAGAGTTTCACATATAGTAATTCTGTACCTAAGCCTACTTCTTCACTCGCCTGATAAGGTCTAGGCTACACATAGCACTCAAGAGGCTTATATGAGGACTCCAAGGTGTGATGGGCCCAGTGTCCCCTCCCCTGCCTTTTTCTTTTTATTTGGTGTCTCCCTGGACCAGTGCTTCCTTCCACAACTCAAAGGTCCAGCTGCCCTGTTGCAGTGTCCACATGGTACCCAGTGCAGAAGGACCCAGCAGAATCTCCAATATTCCTGGAGAGATCTTTGTACTAGTGTCTCCCCTAAGCTCCTCACTGTTCAGATGGGAGCAGGAAGAGTCAGCTTGCTGGGTAAATAATCATGGGGGTTCATAGTAAGGGTTTCCTGACCCTCAGACAGCATTTTGTTCTCTCTGGGATTTTGGCAATGTTGTCTTTTCTCTTTATACATCATTTTTGTAGCTGAACACAGAAGAAAATGAGGTGTTTATTTGCAGTGTTGATTTAAAAAAATTGTTCTAGAGCATAAATGAAACTTTATCATGATGTTGTTGTGTTTGCATTCTGTGATTTTAAAGAACTGTGTGTCAAAAGGAGTAAATACCTTGAGAGCTACAATAAAGGCCAGGTGCAGAGTGTAACTGACCTGTGTCCTGAAGAGACTAAGCCTGGCTGATCTTGAGTATCCTTTCATTTTCAACTGGATCCCAGCAGAGGATACACTGGTTCATAAGGGAGCCTTTGATGTGCATGAAATCCAGAAGATCTCAGAAGCAGTCATTTCTTTTCAATTTCTTTTCAATGGAACACTCCTAATACACAAGAGACACAGGTAATTACTTGGAATTCACAAGAATACCTGGCCACCACTCTCCACCTAACACCTTCATGGCCTGACCTTGAGAGATCCTTTTCTCATTGCTCTGGGAAGGCTTCCCTCTGCTTGGTAGAAACAAGGTCAGCTCAGCCAATGAGACCTGCCTGTCTCTGAGTGGCCCAGATGTCAGTCAGAAGAAACAGAACCATTGGCACTGCATCTGTCTCTCATGTCTTCCCAGCTGAACTGCCATGGCCACTGGGTGAGGGCTTCCTCCACCAACCTGGTTGCTCTTGGTCATTGCCTTTAAGACACTGTATTAAAAACTATTGGGTATCATCTATGTCCTTGCACAGACTAAGAAAGTATCTCTGTGTGTGTGCACATGCGTTTGTGTGTGAGAGTATGTTTGTGTGAGTTTGTATGTGAAAGTGTGAGGGTATGAGTGTGGGAATGAGGGCGCCAACATGTGAGTATATATAAGAGTGAGTGTGTGTGTGAGTGACATAGGCGACCTTTCAGACAAGAGAGAGTGAGGCCTGTCTGCACTACCTCCTGAGTATGCCTTGTGGCACAGACATGCTGGCTCTGGTGTGCAGTGCATGCACAAGCCACTGGTGGGGGCTTTTACATAGAGAATGCATTATGGTCTGTCCACCCAAGAGTGATCTGATCTCTGGAAGTAATGGCCTTTGCCTTTATTCTTTTGCAGACAGCTCATCTTTCTCATAGGTCTATGCATAAATATTTATCTTGCATTAAATTCATTCAATTTCACAAATTAAATCAGTATTTCTGTAGCAAAAATGGTGGGGTGCATTAAAATGGACACTTCCGTTTTCATTCATCTTCATCCACAGCCCCTTTAAAGTACTTTAGAGGCAATGGTTACTCCTCTGATCGAGATGAAATATAGAAGAAAAAGGATCTGTGTCTTTCCTGATAGACCATGAACTCCACAAAATGATCTGACCAGAAGCAGCTCATTCACTTACAAGGTTCTTCAGTGAAGGCTGTCAACAGGTTGCTTACTCTTATTAAATATTCCAGCTAGACCAGGGGCCCCCAACCTCCAGCTCTCAGACCAGTACTGGTCCAGGCCTGTTGGGAGCTGGGCTGCACAGCAGGAGGTGAGCTTGAATGTAATGCACTTGAATCATCTGGAAACCATCCCCCACCCCAGGTCCGTGGAAAAATTGTCTTCCATGAAACCAGTCCCCAGTGCCAAAAATGTTCGGGACCACTGACTAGATCCTTTGTAATAATTTTTTTAATTCTGTCAAAAAGAGTAAATACTTTGAAGGATACAATGAGGGCCAGGTGCAGAGTGTAACTGACCTGTGACCTGAGGAGATTAAGCCTGGCTGCTCACAAGTGTCAAGTTTAATTTTCAACTGGACCCAGATACAGAAAGCATATATCCACCAAGTAGCCCTTGAAATTTTTGGAAGAATTCTTAAAGATCCAAAAGGTGTGCAAGAGAGCCTTAAATTGTGATAAAGCCATAATTCTGGTTTTCATGTCTCCATGGCCAATAGAGAGGTAGCAAATGTCAAAAATAGACAAACATCACAACAGCTCCCAAGGAGCTGCTCTGGGAACGTGTTAGCAGAAGATCACGCTCTTCGGAAGAGGAACTGGACCCTCTCTGCCCCTCCTTGAGGTTAGCCCCACATTGCCAGGCTGACCAGGAGCTCAGACCTTATCACATTTCATGTCCCCAACTATTGCCCCCACATTGTGAGGAAGCAGCAAGTAGGTGTCCTGAGCTGGCTTTGCCCAGGTCAGAGGGAAGCCCAACAGGGACCCTTGCTGCATTTCAGTAGAATCAGAGTTGTTCCATTTCAGCCCCGTCACTGAAACACTGGGTGTCACCCTGGAGCAGGAGCTGCTGTCATAGTCAGCTTTGCTCTGACAGCACTATCACAGGCCTCATTGTGAGACCTAGCTGTGTGGAAAGAGATAGATGCCTTGTATCTGTGAAGGGCCTGGTGCTGGACCCAGTAGAGGGGCACCCGTGCTTCCCTCAACGGGTTTAAAGCCCACAGCATTTCTGGAGTGAATAGTTTGCACTCAGACCTTCACTGGGTGCAACAAGTCATAAAACAAAGTCCCTGGCCTTCGCAAGTTCACACAGGATGCAGAAAGCCGGTGGTATTGGGGTACAGTGGGAAGCATCACAAATTTACCTCTCTGGAGATGATGAAGAGATGATATGGTCTTGTGCCAATGCCTGTGCCCCTGAGTCTAGATACTTGGAATGAAAGCCTGGCTTGCCTCAGTCAGGAGGTGCACGTGAGCACGATGGGCAGGACTTCAGATGTCAAGGGACCCTGAAGAAACAGACTGGGGCCAGTAAGCAGTGGGAAGTGAACTTAGAAAAATGCAGAGCAGGGAGAGGAGGCTCTAAATACCAGAATAAATGTTCCCTCAAATAACCAGGGGCTTCTGAAAGTTCCTCAAGGAGGTGGTGACAGCTTGGTCAGGGTGCCTGAGAGCTCCACTGGTAAGATGCAAATCAGGATGACCCGGCAGGGCTCATGGCGGGCACTGTGGGGGTCAGCAGCTGAGCACATGCACTCAGTCAGGATGCCTCCCTGGGCAAGGGACAGGCGGCCATCCCCGGGTCATCTCACAAAGCCCTGTGTTACTGTGACTGTAGTCCCGAGGTCCATACTCCTAAGAATCTAAATGAAATGTACAACTTCTGAGTGGTGAGTGTAATCTATTCAACCCCAGGTCCACCATTAAAGACCCCAGCCTGATCCTACTCAAAGACAATTAAAAAAAATAAAACATGAACCACATTTATGCTTTGATAGATCTGAATTAACGAACACTTTCATAAAAAGAGAATTTCCTACTAAATTTCAACATCTGAAGTTTCCAGCTAGGATACAGTGTTCTCTCCAAAACAGGCACTCTCAGCCTCACACGTTTGCTTGTGGAGGAATGCAAAATTGCCACGCTGAGCGAGTCTGTGTTCTGGGGACACCAACACGCTGGGGAGCCTCAGGGTCTGTGGGTGACAGGAAACACTCCATCTCAGGTTCTGAAACTGGATTGTAATTCCTCAGCACATTTTTCTGCATGCACAACTTATTGCTGAAAGTTGCCCTGGCTGGTGGCAGGGCTGTCTCTCTCCAGAATGTGGAGTTAAATGATAGGACACGAGAGAAGATAATTTGGGAGAAATCTGAATTGAAGCATTTATTGATAGTGTGTTAAATGGCGCCCTTCATCTGGGGGTATCCCACTTCTCCTTAAGTCTCCCAAGCAGAATCTCTTTGACATGCACGGGTATAACTTTCAGGGTTTGGATCTCATGGCCAATTTAGATTCATTAGAACTCTCCCCGCCCTCAAATGCACCTGGAAATGATAAAAACACAGAACCCAGCTGCCTATTTTTAGTAAGGTTGGCCAAGTTTTCCAAGATGTTGACAGTTTAGTGCCAGTGCAGCTTCACAGAGGGTGTGTTGCCAGCGCTGAGAGCACAGAATTAGGTATGGGATTCTGCTCCTGGGACCAGACTCGTGGCTTGAGTAGCCCAGAGACTACAATTAAAATGCACGCATTTGCCAGGACTTACTCCTTCTGCTACTTTGAAGCACATCAACCAAACATTCTAGAAACAAAGGGACTCAAGTGTCCCAGAAATCCTCTGCGTGCTCAGGAAATGCACATCAAATAGGACGCGTGGGGACCTTCCTGCATCTTGAGTGGGTAAAAATCTTTTCATTTAAAGATTTCAGATACTTTCATAGGCATAGAGTTGTGTGTTTGTCTTATAAAATGTACAGCAGTGCCTCTTTGGAGAACCAAATGTTTGAGTAGCAACAGACAAAATGTAACTGCTTATGGGGCACAACGATGAGCCGGGAGATGGGCACTGGCAGGAGCCATGGAGCCACAGGCTTCGTGTAAACAGGTGAGCGCATGTATGTGTGGTCACTGTGTTTGCATGTGTACACGTATGATGTGTGTGCTCATGGGACTATGTGCTTTTGTGTGCATGGGTGTAAACATATGGCATGTGTATATGCCATATGCCTGTGCCTGTAAGTGGGTGTCCCTGTGTTGGGGCATGAGGGCTGGCCAGGACTACCCTCAGGGTGTCTACTGGCACCACATTATAAGGGGTTCTCTTATGGAAAGTGAATCTGTACAGGTTAGGAGAAGGTGACACCTTCATCCCAGTAGACAAATGCACTTTTGTCCTGTTGCTGACCTGCTTTGCTTGGGTCTGATGAGCAGATATCCAATGTTGATCCCTGACCCTGGAGGTGAATTTTGGTACCAACAGAGAGGTTTGGGTGATTGTCCAAAACTAGGGGCAAAGGAAAAGAGAGAGAGGTGATGAGAAGGGCCTGAATCTACTATGACAGCCTTGCCCAGAATATGGCAATCAAGACCACATGTGCATTATCTAACCAAAGCCCAGTCACCCTCAAGAAGCACACCGGATTTCTGATTAAATTGTCTGTATAATCTGGTCAACCCTGAGGCACAGGAAGCCTACGGTCTGGCCAGGCCTCCACCAGGAAATATAGGGTAACTATATAGCTTGTCTTCCCACTGAAAGCAGAATTTAGGGTTGCAATGTTCTGGCACAGGTTTGGAATCCTCTGTGCCAGGCAAGTGGATCCATTTCTCTCAGCTAAACAAACACAAGGCTAAAAGAGGGAGAAAAGGTCTCAGAAGGGACACATCCCTTCTGGACAGAAGCTCTGGAAAGCCCTCTCTGAGCCTCTCTATCTCCTCCAGTGACTGAGAACACATGGAGAATGGGCAAAATCAGGAAAAAATCCTCTGCTGCTTGTACTGATGAGTCTGAGAATCTAGCTTGGCTTGATAGACTCCAATATCAGAATGAACTGTAACCTCTGGAGGACAGCAGCTAATGTTTACAATGCAGCCAAAATAGTGGAGACTGATCTGTTCAGATGGACAGCACAGGCCTGCGGGACACATGAGGGGACCTTCACTGAATGTGTGAAGAGCACGCTGCCATCAGCCAGCTTTGATGAGGCCAGCTCAGACTGGATGCACGGACACATAACTTTCCTTCCACCTGTCTTTGATTGCAGACTTAAACTGGTATCTCGAAGAGGAGAAGCACATGGCAAAGAAAAATGCCCACACAAGACATCTATAATTAAAGCCACATTTCAACGGAAGTGTCTGCCAGCCGTTGCGTGAAGCTTTCGCCATACGGCAGAAAGGGCGTGAGTGCGTGATGTAAAGAGAAGGTAAACCATTGTCAGTGGAAAGCGGTGAGGCTTTATTGAGTAACTGCATTACTAATGCATGCAGGGGTGAAGATACAATCATTCTTTTAATCATTGTGCATGTTTTATTACCAGAGCCCCATTAAACAAAAGGAGCAGGGTAGACTTTCCCCACAGCAGGAGCTCACATGGTTCCAGGGAAATCGGTGATTTGGGGTCATCGGGATGCTAATGATCCTGGCTGAAGGGTCATCTTGGTGCAGCGAGATGGCTAGTGTTACTGCCTAGGGGACAGAGAGCAGGTGAGGACTCGGGCTCTGCTGGAGCTGGGGTCAGGGGCAGGCCACAGTGGCAGATAGTTCTTTCGCCTGGCCGCCAGTCAGCACCCAACACTAGGCCTCTCTCCTGCCCAGGACTTGGGCAGGTTGAAGAAGACTGGGCCTGGGGGACAAAGGCCTCCTTTGGGAGGAGGCCTTCCTATAGTGAGGGTTTGAATTGTGTTCCCAGCCCTCACAAATTCATGTGTTGAAGCCTTAACTCCCAAGACCTTAAAATGTGACCATGTTGGACAAAGGGTGATAGTAGATATCATTAGTTAGGATGACATAATACTGGAGAAGGGTGGTTCCTGATCCAATATGCCTGGGTCATTACAGAAAGGGAGGTTTGGGCACAGACACAAGCAGACTCCATATGAACATGAAGGCAGAAATGGTGATGCTTCTACAAGCCAAGGTAAGTGAACCATGTCAGCAAACTTCCAGAAGCTGAAAGGCCTGGACTAGATTCTCCCTCACAGCCTCCAAGGAAAGCAACCTGCCAACCCTTTGATTTTGGACTTCTTGTCCAGAACTGAGAGGGAGCGATTTTCTGTTGTTTTAAGCTGTCCAATCTAAGATCCTTTGTCACAGTGGCCCCAGGACATTGACAAAGTGTGTGCCTCTCTCTCCTCACCCTAATCCTGTCGCTAACCTTCTGTCTGCTTTCCTGTTGGAGCCTGGATTCCATGGGGAGGCAGAAATTTATTTAGGGGGCCCTGAGAATTCTGACAGCAACCTTCGGGGTAAAAGACAAGGATTCTGGAGTAATGACCTCAGCAAGTATCACAGATCTGCAGCAATCTGTCTGCGACCTTGTGAATTCCTTACACTCCTTGTGCCCAGGGAGGGGTCCACTGTGGTGGTGAAGATGCTATTACCTTTCTCCCCAGCTCCCAGGGCCCAGGGAACTCAGTGGATGGCTCAGGGAATGAGTCAGCAAAGGCTGCTTGGTATCAGCATCAACTTCCTTCTTATGTCCTGGTGGATGAAGGAGTGGATGCCTGTGTTCCCAGATTAAGGCTGTGCTAGTAACAGTGGATGGAGGGGTCAAGGTCTAATTCAGGTGTGGGGTGTACGGTTACTAATGTAATCTCCTTCCTTCACATGTAGGATGCAGGTCAGGGAAGAGAACACAGGGTTTGAGTGAGATTCAGCAACGCACACGTGAAGGCAGCGTACGACTCTCACACACCTCTGGGACAGAGGGCAGTACAGTTAGCAGAGAGCTCCACAGCACAGGGAATATGAGAAGGAAGTCAGCAGCATATGAAACATGGACGTGATGTCAGGGCCACCGTCTCCCCCAAGGCCTGCAGCCCACACACTGCAGTGAACACCCTGGAGTCTTGCAGAGCTGCCCAGAGCAGCCCAGAGACTCAGGCCTATGGTTCCCACATTGAGTTTCTGGTTTAAAACAAAGTGAAGTCCGTCCCTGCAAATTCACTCACTCACTGAGCCATGCTGAGCACCAGGGCTGCAACAGAATTTGGGATCACCAAGTCATGTCAGAAAGCCCTGTACCCATGGAGGAGGGCCAGGACCAAGGCCCAAGCAGGGAGGAAGCTCTGAACCCCTGTACCCACTGAGCACTGGGTGCAGGTTCTTCAGGGGCTCCAGTCCAAAAGAGCAGAGCATGAGCCAGAGGCTCAGGGCCTGCTGATCGCTCGGTTCTCAGGGTCTTCCCTGCCCCTTCCTCTTCTGCTCAGAGACCATTTCCACCCACACTCACTGCCTGGCTCTCTGGGGCCATAAATAGGAAAAATTTAAAAAACAAAGAGGTTTTCAACCCCAGCCCTTAAGCAATTGTGCTAGTACATCTTCTCTGGGCCTTTTCTGAGTGGTCTGAGCCTCCTTTCTAAGGAATTTGCTCCCACCTGCTTGTCTTATGGGTCCTGAGGTCCAGATGTAGTTGGGCCTTTTCCAGAGGTGGCTCCTAGCCCTGGGCAGACTGAACACATTCTTCTAGGGGCCCCTTCTGAACTCGGCCTTAGTGCTGATTGGCCCCTGGACCTGTCATGCTAGCCCCAGACAGCACTCCAGGGTCCCCATTTTCCTCCCTTGCTCAAGAGAAGCCCTGCCTTCAATAATTCTGTGGTGCCCTCCAGACCCCTGCCCTGGCCTTGCCTATGCCCTTCTGGCTTCTCGGAAGGGTGTAGGCCTATAAACCCTGCTTCCTGAGGCTTTCCCCTGACTTGTCTCTCCTAAAAAGTGAACCCCAGAAACTTTTAAACTATGTATAAAGTTTAGTTTCTATATTAGGATTTCCAGATTTTGACTGTCTGATCAGCTGGTTATTAAGAATGTTTAATGTCTTCTATCCCATTCTGGTTTCTTATTTAGCATGGTGGTTAGAGTGGGGGTGAATGCTCTGTTTAGAATGTCATGATTGTAGTAGGAAAGAAATACTATGCTTACTAGTAAGAGCGGTCCTGCCAGAGCCACCCACTTAGTCTTCAGTCTGGAAGCACCCAGCTGATGACAGAAGTGTGCTTTGATTTCATGTGTGTTCGGAATGACTTGTGTTTGTCCTTGCACATGTGTAAATACTGTTTTGAGGCACTAATGGGATTATGCTACCCATTTCCATTTATGAATCAGACTGAGTTTTATATATTTTATGCCAAATTGTTAACGTGGCCCTTTTCTTCTTTTCACAGGTCCCCACTTCCTCTTGTCTTGACCTCTTCCTGTCTGGGGCTCTGTTCTCTGAATAAGTGCCTCTTGCCTTGATATGTGGTGGTCAGAACTCTACTTGAGACCTGTACTTGCAGTTTTCCTCACGAACCTGATCTGTGTTATTGGAGCTGGGGGCTGTCATCAGGACAGAGCATGGGGTGAAGTAACTGGTGCCTGCTTCCCCGAAGGAGGCTGTGACAGTAGGGATGCAATTCCATTCCACTTTCATCCTTTGATTTTTTTTTTTCAAGAACAAGATCAAATGTTTTATACCAGCATCAAGTTTTCATAACCATATAGAATAAATATTTTAAAGTCTGTAATTCAAAGAGGTGGCAGGGTGGTGCTGTGGCCGGCCCAGGTCAGGAGGTGATGGTGTGAGCAGCGACTGCTTGGTTAGCAGGCGTGCAGGCCACCGTCCTAACAGTGTGGGCAGTTTAACCAGTCTACTCACAATGACAGTGGCTGGGCTGTTGTTTCTGTCTGTAGATGAACCTCAAACACAGGACAGGCTGCCTGTCCCTCCAGTGTTAGTAGTCAGAGGTATTTGTGGCATAAATGGTAACTTGTCTTACACCTCCTCCTCACCACCTTCCCACCTGCACCCCTTTGCACCTGGGATGCATATTGCACATCATCCTTCATTCTTGTCCCCTGCGTGGACTGTGATAGGGATGCATAGTCCCTGCTCAGTAAATACATTCTTGATTGCATCTGTGCCTAATACTATGAGGAAGTAAGGAGCTGGGGGCAGAAAGGAGCACAGAAGTTGCAGGGACACTGCTGCATTATCCTGGAGATCTGGAGCTGCAGCTGAACTTAGGTTCTAGGGAACCTACCTTGAAAATGCATGACTGCCTATCGTCCTTGGTCTTTATCTGAAGTGAGGGAGGACAGTGATTACTCTCTTCCATTCAACACATCAGGTGTTTTAAAAGTTTTCTCAACATTTGTATTGTGTTTTCAGTCCCTAAATCATGCAATGGTGCTTCAGAAAATGTGTACAGTGTTTTCCACATCCTCCTGGGGTACAAAAGTCTTACATGCTAGTTAGCTTTTGTGTTCCTCTGTCTTCCACATGCGATTACTCATACTATTCCACATTTTCTCTGGGATAGGACAAGCCACTGGCTTCTGGGGTGGATTCCTGCACCCAGTCGGTATTTGTGAACCAAGCGCCTCACCTGCTCATTCCATTTGTGTCTGGTTATGGGCCTCCTTGCAAGTCATACAGCCAATTGTTCTAAAACAACTGGCTGCATTTGAAAACTCAGCCTTAGTTCTGCCCTGGACAGCTGATAGAAACTGTTCCTATCCCTGTATCCGGTGGCCTCGTGTACTCCTATAGTAGGGTCACAGTGCACGACAGCCTCTTGTGATGCAGAATTCCTAAAAGTATGGGTGACTTAACCAGATCCACTTACAATAACAGCCTGTCAAGAAATGCACTTTAAATACATTCAAAGTTATCTCTGAGTAAGATGTGCTCGTCTAAATACTGTAATCCCATAACACCCGAACAAAAGCTCCATTCACAGCCCTAACAATATCGTAATGTTTGTGCCAACTCAGAAAGTCAGCATTGCTGCCAAAGCCTGCTTAAGAGCCCAAAGCATATCCGTCATCCAGTCAGAACTGAGGACAATCACACTTCTCTGCAAAAGCAGAGTAGCATGCTCCACGCTGCCTCTCCCAGCATGGTATCACACCCTCACGTGACAGCACCACCCTAAATTTGCTATGATGTGTGCCATAACACCCTGCAATAACCCCTAAAGAAAAGGCTTTACAGTCATGACATTAACACCGTTCTGAACCAGTTCGTGAGCTCATGGGTACCAAGACCACTGCATAGAGGTAAGTGTCCTGAATTTGAAAGATCCAAGGAAAACTATGGGGATGAATGTGGATGTCCTGATCTCAGATAGGGTATAACCCACACATGTTCTGAGTGTGGGTGTGTCCATTGGTCTGGTAGAACCCAGGGGGTTCCTGCTTGGACAGACTTACACACACACTCCGGATTATGGCCATGTTTTGAGTGGTTTTCAGCTACTTCAGCCTTAGTTCCTCCTCCATCCCTTGGAGGTAACTGCTGTGTTGCCTGGTCGCTCCCATGTTCCCTTCATTTGCTGTTCCAAGAGCAGAAGGACCTATTAACCACAGTGCCTCCTCTACATTCCTGGTGGTTTCAAACTCTGCAGGTCCAATAGCTGTTTCCACAGCAGAGACATGGGAAGTGTGGATTCCAGATGAAGCACCCCAGGGCCCTCATGGGGGCCACAGATGCACATGGGACTTCTGGCTGTGGTTTGCTCGCCGCTGATCTCTCCGTCCCTGTCGGGCTCATTGCTTGTTTGCAGCACATGTGCTTCACTCGCCTGCTCTTCGCAAATGCCAGCATCTCTCGTGCAGTTTCTCAAGTGCAAGCCTGTGTCCTGTCGGTGGGCTGACATCCAAGTCCAGCCATTATGTTAGGATTTGAACAAAGTGTATGCAGCGGGACTGGATTTCAGATAAGTTGTGAACTTGAAGCTTCTAAGTTTTTTTTTTTTCCTTTTACAAGAAACTGAGTAGATGTGAATACTTGCAAGTTTATTAATTCTTATTGAAAAGGTATCAGTCTATTGTGTATCAAATAAGACTCTTGCTTCCTCAGTGCCACACCAAACGTGGAGGATCATCATGTAAAATCGTAGGCCTGTCCACCTTCTTGACCATTGGGATATGCACCATGCCCTGGGTGCCCCTGCCTGTGCCTCCTCCTCTGGGACCCAACAGTGGGTCTGCAGCCCAACACTTACCCCACTGTCCCTTGGAGTATAAATATAGTTCAGACTCTGATTGGTATAATGAGGATCTGAATACAGACATTAACCTTTGTATTGAAATATAAATAAACTTCCCTTTGTGATTTTGTAAACCTGCCTTTCCCAGCACATATGTTAACTTACAGTTGGCCAAAACACACAAGCCATGTCCCGAATGAGGTGGGGGAGATGTTTGAATACATTTTGCTTACATGTGTTACTGCCTTGAATGCCTCCTGCTCACAGGCCAGCCCGCGGAGTCATGTGTGGCGTTCCAGGCCTTCGAGGGCAGAAGAGGCAGAGCTCCCTGCGTTCTAATTCAGTACTCCAGACCCAGGACTCTCTAGAAATGATTGAGCACACGTATTTCCACATTATCAAAAGTCAGAAGTTTTGATTATTTAATCTATGCAAAATAGCTTTACCTCCTGGAAACACAGGTGCCATTTACATGGTGGAACTTACTCGATGTGAAAAAGGAACACGGGGCCATCCACATGTCCCTGAGGACAGTGCAACACTGAGAAATGTATGAGCTTTTCTGTTCTCTTTAAGTGAAGTGCACTCACTGATCCAAACATTAGATACTCCTCCAACCAGAAATCCTGGTTTGCATCAAGTAATACAATTATCTTTTGTAAGAGCTCCCATTGGGCCATGAGCTCCCAGATACATGGAAGAAGTGAGGACTAGGGAAGGATGGCAGTGACCTGGCAGGCGTTGAGCAAGAATGTGCCTGCCTGCCCCTCTGTGGGCACCTTATACTCCTGTGAGGACAGAAAATAGGTGAGGAAAGGAAACATAACTGCTGGGCAGCAGTGGCCATACACGGGACTGAGACAGGGCCCATGGCGAGATTTTAATTAGCCAAGGCATGATAGGAAAACTTCTGAGGGCATCTAAATCAATACCCAACACTCATGTGCCTGCAGCCTGGGCACTTGTTACCCTTCCTCCTTCTTTTGCCAATTTCAAATACATGGACCCTCCCAGCCTTCCAGGTGGTGCCCAGCCCATCACAGAAGGACCAGAGGATCGTGACGATATCAGTGTAGCAGCTACAACAATGTGACCTTCTAGATACAAGCAAGGCACTCAGAAAAGGTTGCTGGCGGGTGTGTGAGTACCAACAGGAGGCACATCTGGGCGGGAGGTCAGACCTTCAGAATCCATGCTGTGCAGTGAGCCCAGCCCACCAGCCCACTGAACCCTCCCTCTGATTTTTGGATTCTTTAGGAAAACTCCACCAATGCAGGCCCAAGGCAGGCGGAGGAGAGAATTACCCACCCTCCCTCCCCAAACTCAGTCACCCAAGTGAACAAGTGAAGTTAGGACATGTTAATGGGCAGCTGGTTGTCAGAACAAGGCCACAGCACTTCAAAGAGTCAGCCCAAGAAGTTGAGGTTAAAAAGGTTTAGATGCCTTTTTAAATCCCCTTCTGAATCACTCAGAATGGACTTTTTTCTCTGTTTCCACAGGAGGGCATGCTGTCCCAGGGTCACCACATTTTCTGCTTCTGAGCTTGCCCCCTCAGTTAAAATGACGCTGAGCTATTTAGGATAAAAAGAGAGAAATGCCTGCGAAAAAGACACAGGTTTCCCTTCACATCTGAGGTTATGATGTGGGTGGGAGTTAGGGGGCTCATTTCTCCTGAAAGGGTCTCCAGTCCCTGCTTTGAGGGCAGGATTGTCACGGAGCCTTAAAAATGATTGTGGAGTAACACCTGAAGCAAAACGAAGGGCAAGTCCTCCTTTAATCTTCGAAAAATTCTCTCTATTAGGAACGACTTTGTTCTTTCTCTGCTGTCATTAATTTCCCCCTTGAACATGCTTTCTCTCTCTGACAAAATAATGATTTTATTTGAGCCCCTGATGATTATCTGGTGGATCAGACTTGAAAACTGTAATTTGAAAAAGGTGAGTCCCCTGCCTTCACGAAGGCCAAGGCTGCCTTTTTCTTTTTCAAAGACAGATCTTAGAGGGCTTCCTTTAAATTTAAGCTGACATTCTTTGTCCGGGGATTTGAAATCCTGTGGAATATTAAAGGCCCATTTCTATCTTTAAAATATACTTTTAAAATCTGTTCTCTGTGGGTCTGTTTTGGTCTCTGGATAATTAAGTGACATTAAACAGCAAGTGGATTAGACCCAGCATGAATCACTAAATGGAAATGTATGTTTGAAAAATAACTGATTCAAGTGGGTGCGGTGGGCTGAGCTGTGACAGGAGAGCAGGCTGAGGGTGTCCCGGGCTTGCCTGACTGGCCCTATGGGACCCCAGCTAGGTCACTTAACCCCGCCAGCCCTGGTTCCTGCAGTTGGACAGCAATCCCCCCCAAGAAGTGCAGGAGTTAACCAGTCACCATCCCTTAGGCCTATGACTTGCTCTGTAATTGGTAAATGATGGAGAGGAGGCAGCAGGGACCAGAACCAGCGAGTGAAAACTTGAAATAAAGATGGTGGGTGGGAGTAAAATAGCAAAAAAAAATTTCAAAATAAAATAGGAATAACAACACAATTTTATTATTTTATTTGCTATTACTATCAAGAGTGTTGACAATTGTTCAAAAAGGCCCATTTTGCCCCTGTGTGGTCTCTGTGATCTGCTTGTGCATCTCTGCCCTCCCTGTCTCCTTGGCCACCTTCTCCTGCCCTCTAACCCTCCCTGGGTCTGGGGTCCTTGGCTGTTTTTCCCTTTACACTTCTGCCTCAGATGGTAGGAGCATTGCTAATGTTTCTAACCTTCGAATATATGAATGCTTCTCGCCTGTAGTTTGCCCCACCTCAGACGTTCCTGAAAATCATGCTGTGGAAATACTCCCCGGGATGAAGGGATGCTGTAGGGATCCGAGGGGAAGACCATGGTCTCCTTGTCTTTTGAGAGGAAGCTTTAGGAGGGGTCCGTGGAGCCAGGTCCCCATGAGGCTGCTGGAGGGATCTGCAGCAGGAGGCTTGGACACGCTTGCTACCACTGACCTGAGGAAGGCATGCTCCCACCCCTGCTCCTCCTGCCTCTCGCACACCACCCTCCTCATCCCTGGTCTCATGGCAGAGTATTGGATCTGTTGTATTTCTGCTGAAATCTTTGGTCCAGCTTTTCCTGGCTTCACTTACTCAGAGGGTATGTGACCTGGGATCACCTGAAGCCTGAGTATGTCCTTGCTGCGCAGAGCAGAAACTGAGCAGAAGCTGGTGAAAGCCTTTTCCACACATGCCAGCTCTAGAACCTTAGGCTATTATGGGCAGGGCTCCTGGACAGCCACGGTGTGAAGGGCCTCACAGCACTGAAGGACGGGGACAAGCAAAGGGGCCAGGCCAGGGCCCCAGCGTGATGCCAGTCAGGCACCTGGAGCCCCAGACAGGAAGGCAGACAGAAGTGGGTGTAATGACGAGGACCAAAGGCACCAGCTCTTACGCAGGGGATGGCGGGCACTGCTGGGAGGTGTCCGTAGTTGTCCTTACTACTGAGTACTACTGGTTTCTGGTGGGTAGAGGCCACAGATGCTATTAAAAGTCCTACAATGCCCATGAGAGGCCCACCACCACGAACAGCCTGGTCCAACCAGTCAGCAGCACAAGGGCAGAGCAGGGTGGCCCCGCTGGTAGAGTAGCAACTCTGGAACATTCCAGGGTCTGGTGGCTTTTCCCAAGTTCATGGAACCCTGGAAAATCCCCCTGCTCCAAAGCCCCCACTTCCTCACCTATAAAATGGAGATGGTGATCACAGCAACCATCCAGTAAAGTCGTTGCTGTGATTAAATGCGATAATGTATGTAAAATGCCAACCTACGCCGAGAGTGATATAACATTAGGTATGATCACCATCAATTGTATGTTGTTTTCACAAACACACACAGGAAACAGTCCACGACTGGTGAACTTCTTGTCTAGCAACTACAAAAAAAAGTACTTTCAAAAGGTCTTTTCAGTCGTGTTTGGAGTGTGGTTCATACCTAACTACGATAAGCAAATAGAAACACCAACTAAAAGTACACTTTCGCAAGGGCCTTCTCTTGCCAGCGGTGGGTTCCTGTCAGCAAAGACAAGCAAAAAGAGCTGTGTGCAGGTAAGTCATCAGGACGTTTCCACACGAACTTCTTTCTTCGTTGACTAATGTGGCTTTGAGATAAACCCTGCTGGGTGTGCACTCAGTTTTTGAGGAGAAACAGCCAGCACTTGGCAGAGCAGAACCGCACCCCTTCTCAGAGTTGAGCATGGTCTGCTCGGGACTCGGAGATCAGAGGTGAAGGAACCTGGAGAACAAGCCACCGAATGGGACTGTGAGCACGTTTGCGATTCCTTTTGGCAAGGTCGTGCCCGATATGCACACACGTTTTCAGAAAATGCCAGCCCAATCGGATTTCCATTTTCCTTCTAGGAAACAAAGCAATATGCTCTTTTAATTTTAAGTTAATGTGTCTTTCTTTCTTGGTTGTGGCTTCACGTTCTGGGCATGCTACTTTGCCAAAGGGAACACCACCCACAGCAACATATTTTTGTAACCTTACTTTTACTTTGGTGGTAACTCAATTAATTAGAAAGATTGGAATCGCCCGGAATTACATACTTTGCTAGCATAGACTTGTCAGAGTTGTCTGATGTGAAATAATACCCACAGAATCTTTAAGTAAAATCACAGGTAAGAATAAGTGTTGCAGGCATTTCTAAGTGGAAACAATTTTCTTACAGTAGTGCATACTTAACACCTATGGCACTAACAATAGTAAAAAGCCCTAAATATTTCCTATCCCTCCAGACCATGCTGTACTTTTTCTAGACCGTGAGCCTTAGATTCTCACCACACTGCAGAGGTCTTGGAGAGTTCAACTTGCGTAATAACTAACATACTCTCAGACAATCTGTCTTTTACATTTTCTCATATATATTTAACGTCGTCAATGTAAAGCCCCTGGTAAAATGCCGCTCCCATAAGGACACATTAATGGAGATCTTTTATAAACAGCTTCAGAATGTGGAAGGAATGACTTTGAACATTTTCAAAGAGAAGAATTTGCAGTTGCACAATAAAGAGAAACAGACATTTATCAAACCTTTCATGGTGTAGATTTTTATCTGTGCATCACAGCTCCGTGGGGCCCCTGCAACTATGTTCACTGCCTGGAAGAAGCTTCAGAGAGAACCCACCTCAGCAGGGTTTTTTCTAGAAGAGCAGGCCCTGCTGCAGTGTCCGAATGCTTTATCCAAACCTGACAGCCAGTGGCTAGTCCCACTTCATGATGCTATGAGGAAAATAGTCCTTAAAAACCACTGAACAAACATATGGAAGTCTAATTTAACTCAATAACCCTTGTTTCCTCCTCACCAAAAGCAGATGGAAACAAGTATGAGCTGTGTCTCTGTAGGACAATGCTCCTCATTATCGCTGCCACACAGGGCAAAGCCTCGAGCATAAAATACCCAGAAGGACCAATGAGATACGTAATTCGTAACGGGGCATCCCCAGCGCGATGCCCACAGGTCTGGCTCTTTTCTCAGAAACAGCACAAACAAGGCTTCAGGGCACCTCCTCCGGCTTCACCTCTGTTCTCTCTCCTCCTAGTGTTCACCCTGCCGCTACACTTCATTTACAAAGTTCTCAGAGTCCTAAAGCAGGATTTCGAAAAATGATGTCTTATTTTTTGTTGATTGGTTTGGCACTCAGCCCCGCCCAAGAGGGATAAAATGTTTACCTGGATCAAGTTCTTCAGACTCAGTATTAGTTTACTTTGATTTTAAATCACCCAAGTGGCTGGAGGGAGGAGAGACTGGGGTGCTTACCCTTCACCCAACAAGGGAAGCCCCATGTGAAATGCGTCCTCCTTTAGGTGCAACCTGGAGCACAAGTCTTAAATGTTGTTGTATCAGGTTGTTTGGTTACATTTAGGGATTGTCTCCCATGACACGTAGCCAGTGGAAATAATGAGAAGTGCCACATGGATTTATGCACAGACATGCGTTGCAATGTAATTCACAATAGCAAAAATATGAAATAAGTCCAAGTCCACTGGTAAGGAGGAGAGTCAGTACAGGATGGTGTGTCCTGTGTGAGCACATGAAAAATTGTTCACATTATAAACATTTAAGAGTAGAGTTCAAAAAATCTTTAATAATCCCCAACTAATGAGAGAAAAACATAAATATCTATGTATACATAAGAAAAAGTCTGGGATAAAAACTACCCTAATATGTTTGAAATAGATCTATAGCCTTGACCACAGTGGCTCAGCTGGTCGACCATTGTCCTGCAAAGTGAAGGTCACTGGTTTGATTCTTGGCCAGGGCTCATGCCTGCGCTGTGGCCCAGTCCCTTGTTGAGGTGCATGTGAGAGGCAATAATTGATGTTTCTCTCATCCATTGATGTTTCTCTTCCTCTCTTTCTCTCTCCCTTACCCTCTCTCTAAAAATAAGTAAATAAAATAGATCTACAAACTAAGATTATGATTCTTTTTAAAAATTTTTTTTCACTATTTTCTAAATTTCTGTTTTTCTTATCAGAACAATCAGAATTATATATTTGACCAAAATCATTTGCCAAAAAAAAATGCCCCTGATATATCGTGAACTGAAGAAGATTCCATCCCGCTGCACGGTTTCTCAGGACAACAAAGAGAACTGAACACCCTCCAGAAGTCTGACAACTGAGAGCCAGTCACAGGGCATCTCTGTACAGGGGACGCTGCACACGCATTTAGAGAGGTTCTGAAGAGGGCCCGAGACATGGCAAAGCCCCATGGCACATTTTTGTGAGCATAAAGAAGCTACAAAATGCCAGTCTGCCACCATGCAGTGCCTGACTTGTCTTTTCTGTAAATAGATTACTGTGAGTTTCCAAACTTGTTTTGATACCTGGTTGGGGGATCATTAAAACTCTGAGTGAAGTGTCAGGTGTGAATAGAAATTGCGGAAAGTGGCCCGATGATGCACAGTGATGGGGAGAAAGTGAGTAGAAAGAGGTCCAAATACTGCTGATGAGTTTTGTCATTTTTACTAACAAAAGACTGAACCTGAGCAATTTCTAACTTCCTATGGAGAAAAAGCAGACTCATAAGACCTAGAAGTCAGGAACAAATTAAAACTGTCCTAGAGCTTGGAGAAGCTATTATCAGGGAATAAGTTTCCTTAAAGGTGTGAACAACCCAGGGAGGGTCCTCATTGGACCTCAACTTGTCCAAGCGACATAAGGAGGCTCCTCTAAAGGACTGTGTTGCCTCCGATTAGCATCCAAGGGGTGTGCAGAGGAAACCTTGCATTTCTCACTTCAATTAAAGGATTAATTGTGTTTTCTAAAGAGAACATGGTGACGTGAACAGGACAGTGGCTTTCTGGTGGCACTCTGTAGTTACCGTGCGGTAGATAAAGCAGTGCCTGCATTAAAGGAATCACTCTATTTGTCATAAATTCCTTCCAGAGTGATTTTGCTTTCAACTCTGGGCGGGAGGGTGTCTTTGATAGGAGACATGAAGGATTACACGAAGGTGCAAGGACGGGGGCTGCACCTGACAGGTGTGCTCCTGGTCCCAGGCCAGGTAACTTACTAAGACTAACCTGGGGCACATTTACATTTGAAAACCAAGCCTGACATCCAGAGAAATCAAAGTGCCTGACACAGGTGAAGGCTTTATATTTGGAAATGGAGTTAAAATGCAGGAGCTGGGTTCCAAGGACAAACTTTAGTGACTTCAGTTGGGCTGAAACCAGCTCAGTTATGAAGAAGGGACACCAGAACTGCCTTCCCTAATGGGTGCTGAGGCCCTGGAATGAACACAGTGCAAGCGTTTACACCTCCGCGTTCCCGCACGGCTCTGCATAGCAGCACCAAGAGGACTGTCTGTGACAGAAAACACTTCTGTGTTAGCATCCTGGACAGCTTCTGCTTCAGAAAGTCCATAGAGGGACTCAACAAACAGGGAAAACAAATATTTATGGGGGAGGCAATAGGAGAAGGGAGGGAGACAGAGATAGAGGGAGAGAGAAGAAGGAGGGAGGAGGGAAGGAGAGAGGAAGATAGGTTTTTATTTATTGGACAGTATCTATAAAAAGGAAATAGAAATTCTAGAAAATACAAATCGAAGAGGATTTGGAAAGTATTGTAAAACAAATTGTCCAGTTTTCTGTGAAACTGAAGTTTTCATGTAAACCAGACTTTAAATCAGAAATGGTCTCCAGCCTTTCACAAAATGATTAGGTTACTCTTGTTCATATTTTTGTCAATATTGTTGCTATCTGATTATAAAGGTGGATGTGCTGGCCCTGTGAAGTCTGCACACACGGTTTCATGTGTAATGAGTAGGGACACCTTTCCTTCAGGGACAGTGGCCCCACTTCTCTCTGCCCTTACCACTCAGTAATTTCTGTGAATTCCCTCCCAGAATAATGGCCACAACTATTTGTTGTTTTTGTTTTAAATTCTGTAGAAATGGTTCTTTTTGTCTATGGAAACCTCTGGCTAAAATGAAAGTTAGAACTCTATTCTAGAGCAGGTCATTTCATTTGAAAAAAATTAGTTTTTCTGGTGCTACAGAGTGAATGGTTGTGTCCTTCCTGTCAAATTCATATGTTGAGATCCTACCTCCATAGGATGGTGTTAGAAGTTGGGGGCCTCTGGGAGGTGATTAGATCACAAGGGCGAAGTCATCATAATGGGAGAGGGATCCTTGTAAAGGACCCCATAGAGCACCTGGGCCCTTCCACCACGTAAGGACACAGCCAGATGACGCTGTCTGTGAACCAGGAACAGGGCCTCACCAGACACAGAATGTTCAAGTATCTTGATTTGGGGTGCCCAGCCTCCAGTCTATGAGGTATAAGCATTGGTCATTTAAGCCCTAGTCTGCAGTGCTCTGTTATAAGAGCTCAGGCAAACTAAGGCCCTGTTCATCACACCCCTAATTCTGTGAACAGACAGGTTTTCAGGATTATTATCCCATGTCCCACAGACTGGCTCCCAATGGAGGGTCCAAGGACATCCTGAGGGTGAAGAAGGATGTCTCCAGTACTTCTTCAAGGGTTACTCGTTGGATGAGAGCATCAGCCCCTGCTGACGTAAGGTAACCACGCTGGGGAGCAAACGTCTGGTATTAAAGTCACTCGTTTTCAGTGTTCAGAGATGCATTTAATGGCAAGCACCGCAAAGCTGCTCTGCTTTAGAAATAGAACTAAAACTTGGGAATTGGAGGCTGGCAATGGAACAGAAAAAAATTCACTCAAAAATATGAATTAAATGAACAAATCTGTCCCTCCAAGCTATCACTCAGAAAACAAACAAGCAAACAAACAACAAACAAAAACAAAACAGGACCCGGTCATCAGTGTTAACTCATGGAGAAGACCCTCCCCACCACCGCGGCCTCGGTGAGACAGGACCGCTCTCTTCCCTGACCAGCATCGCACAGAGGAGGCTGGTGGGCAGGGGAGCTGCATTCTCCCAGGACAAACTGCTCCTGCATTAGCTGGAAAGGACCACATTCCCACCTTCCTGCTTTCAAGCCACAGAGTTGGCCAGTCACTACAGAAACCATCACTGTGAACATAGAAGACCCCTCTCTACAGCTGAGAGAGAGTCTGTCTCCATCTGGAAGACCATGCTCATCTCCCTTGTCATGGAGTGATTTGGATTTCAGGGAATTTCTGCTCCCTGCCCCTTCCATGATTTGGAAGGTCCACAGCTTCCAGAGGTGAGTCTTTTACTTGTCAATCGAAAATTTGTAAACATCAACTTTGAAAGTTAGTACTTTTGGAGTAAGTCAGTGCTGGGTGGAAGTGATGCCTCTGGGGAGATGAGGGCACCCGTGCCATGGAATACAGACACACCACACCATCCTAGAATGTGTGTGATGGTCTGGGGACATGCCATCCTGCGAGAGAGGATGCAGTGCCCCTAACAGGGTCCACGTATCTCATATCCCACTATTAAAACAAAGCTAAATGTGGTGGTTTATCTGATTAAACATCTCTTTTAAGTCTCATTACATGGCAAAGCAACATGCTTTTTATTTTTAAGATTTATTTTTAAGATGATTAAACTCACATGCATTCTTGATTGAGGTTTGGAATCTTTTATTTTGGAAAAAAAAAAGACCAGAAAGGAGCAGTCTAGTGCTGTGACACTTGGTGAGATCATTAAATTTAATCCTTCTTTCACACACTCCAGGGGTGATTTCAATTAAGTTAGTTCAAAATTTATCAGTTTCCTGCATGTTGGCATAAATGATTCAGGACCACTTCCACATTCACTGAGTAGAACGTGTTACAGGGTACATGTTATTGTTATAACTTTTCACAGTTTCTTCACAAATTTGCCTAATAGGACTTTCCATTATTTAAAACCCTCGTCCTCCACATTAAACGGCGGTGGTGTTCTTGCAGCGATGGAACCCAATCACTTACGCACATTTTGGGAGCATTCCTGAGTTACACTCTCTGCCCTTGTCCCTGGCACGCCTGCCATGCTGTCTTGCAGGATGTGAATGGTGGCCACTCTTCTCCGAAGGATGTGGCACTGAGCACTGGGAGAGAATGGGGGGCGCGTGCATGTGATGAATTTTGGGTGGCTGGTTCAGACAGGAAAAATTAGAGACATTCATTTGGAAGCAAGGTCACAGGAGTGCTGTGATGGTCTGACTTTGTGTAACACTGAGAGATGTATCTGGGATGAGAAGTTGGACAACTTGGAGGACAGGATTCTCTTGAAATGACATAAGACATGTGGGTGGGCACTTGGGCTACTGCTAGACCACACTTTTCTGTCTGAAACAATTCACTGAGCACTTTTGGGCCCCTGAGTATTTATCTACAGAATCCACCAAAAGAAGGTAGATTAACATAAAATCTGGCTATGGGAAGGGTTTTTGTTTTTTTCCCCTGAAGGCTTATATTAGTGAGAAAACTTTGGCACCTTAGGTGTCCTCTACATGTATAACTAAAGGACAATGTTGACATAAAAATGAGTGTCCTGCTCCTATAACAAACATAAAGTACCTCATCATCCATAGTCCAGATAAAGACTAGATTTCATCAGGAGGAAGTGAACTGACTTAACGTTAATAATTAGAAATGTTAACAGACACGAGATAGTTTTGACTAGTTCTTTCCCTTTAGGACATTACTTCTAATGGATTCATCACATTGAAGGATATATGTGAAGAGTATGTTCTCTGACAAAAATTAAGTAAAATTAAAAATAAATATCAGAGGTAATTTGGGAAATTCACAAATATGTGGGGGTTGAAAAATACATTTCTGAATCACAAATGTGTCAAAAAATAAATCAGAAGAGAAATTAAAAAATACTTTGAGATAACTTAAAGCAAAAAAATACAATATACAAAATTTTGTGGACTTCAGGTAAAACAGTGTTTAGGGGAAATTGATAGCGGTAATGTCTAAAGAAGAAAGGTCTCCAACTAGTTATCTAACCTGGCACTCAAATACACTACAAAATAGGAGCATATACTGCACCCAAGCAATCAGAACAAAGGAAATAATGAAAATTTGAGCATAAATAAATAAAACAGATAAAAAACAATGGAGTAAATTAATAAAGTCAAAAGTTAGTTTCTTGTAAAGATCAACAACAATGACAAGCCAAGAAAAAAAGAGAGAAGAGCCGAATTACTAAAATGGTATGAAAGACAAGATATAACTACTGGCCTTACAGAAATAACAATCATAACAGATTATGAAAGTTGTATGTCAAAAAATTGGGTAACCTTGATAAAATTGGAAAATTCCAGAAAGACAAAACTACTGAAACTGACTCTAAAATAAATTTAAAAATCTGAATAAAACTATAACAAAGAAAGTTGTTAAATAAGTAATCAAAAATTTTCCACAAAAAAACACTTGGGTGAAGATGACCATAGTTGGTGAAATCTACTGAACACTTAAAGAAGAATCAGCATCAGTCCTTCACAAGCACTTCCAAAAAACAGAATATCAAATAATGCTTCTTGACTCATCAGTATTACCCTGTTACCAAAACCAGACAAAAATATCACAATAAAAATACAAATCAAGAAATATAGACACAACAATTCAACAAAATACTAACAAACTTAATCCAGCAATATATTAAAAAATTATATACCATGATCAAGTGGGATTTATCTTACAAATGCAAAAGCTGTTCAATATATAAAAATCAATCAATACAAAGCACCATATTAAAAGAATGAAGAAAAACACATGATAATTTCAATAGGTGCATAATAATCATTTGGCTAAAGCCAACACTTTTTCTTAATAAAGATGCTCAACACGCTAGAAGTGGGAGAGTATTTATCAACTTAGTACAGGGAATCTTTAAAACCCAACAGCTCACTTAACACTTGATGAAAGGCTGAAAGCTTTCTCTTCAAAATCAAGAACAAGACAAAGGCAGGTACTCTTGTTATTTATATAACATATTGTACTAGAGACTGGCCAGAACCATCAGACAAGAAAAAGAAGCAAGAATATCCAGACTGGAAAATAAAAATAAAAGTATTTCTATTTGCAGATGACACATTGCTATAAACAGAATATGCTAAGAAATTCACACACATGGCCATGTATACTCATGAACACACATGCAAAAAACATGTAAGTAACAACAATATGGTAGAGTTAAGAAATGAGTTCAACAAAGTTTCAGGATACAAAATAAATAATGCAAATACTAATTATTTCTTTATACTAGGAATAAATCTTAAAATTAAAAAACAATGCTCTTACAAACCATCAAAAAATTTAGGTATCAGTTTAACAAAGGAAGTATAAGACTTGTCCCTTACAGAATTACTAACATTATTGAAAGAAGTTATATTAAACCTGCCTGGGGTGCTCCTGCTTTTCCTTCCTTAACCTTTTTTTTTGCCATTAGTCTCACATGATCAAAGGGGTAAAGTTTACAACCAGTGGTCAGACCTAGTGGAAGTTGCTCCTGAAATGCTGTGTTACCATCTGCACATCTAGAAATAGGCAGTTACAAAAATCACATGCTGGCTCTGCAGCTGGAAGTGCACAGCAGCCATGGGGTTTGGGCCCAGCCTCTGACCCACCATGGGACCCAGGGAGCAGCTGGAAAAACTCCCATCAGCCAGATCAACTCTATAGAAATTTTAAGACTTCACACACTTGACATGTATTTTTCCACTTTCCGAGTATTCACTGTCCCATGAGGCATCTCTAGTTGTGTGGGTGACTTTAGGAGAAGTCTTCCTGTAATGGGACCAGATTTGTTTTCCCACATCTACCCATTGGCGCTAGTTCTGATCTACTGAGAACGTGACTAAATTTTGTTCTCCTCTATTAAAACTACTTGAATGTGTAAACACATTAAGATACCATGATGCTTATATTTAAGAAAGACTGGGGCAGAAGGAGTCAATTGTGTTACTGACCCATTCACGGTATGTTTTAGTGCATTCTCCCCTTTTCTGACTGATGTTTTGTGTAGTTCTCAGTGCCTGGGAGGGCCATAGCATTTCCCAAACTCTTTTTCATCTGCATTCCTTTACCTCCATTATGTTGGGTTCAGATGGACCATCCAAAACATTTTCAGGCAACTTGGTCTGTGAACAATCAAGGGACATGGCAGCCAAACCATTACTGATCAACTCACCATTAAAGTTTCATGTCTGAGTTATTAATTATTGAGGGATTAATGCTGAGACCCAGCTGTGTGCCCCAGTTCCTTCCTCAGTGCAGAGGCGGAGCTCCTCTCTCCCCTCTCACAGCCCCCACTCCCCAGGCAGAGAAAGAAAACAGGGCTCAGTGACTGGCATCAACAACAAAAGTGGATGTGAACTGTAAGTTCTTAGGATGTATTATTAACAAGAATAAAAAGGAAAATTTCCACTAATCAGCTTTAACTTGAACAATTATCTGGGAGACCTTTATTTTAAGCTATTGGGTGGATCCAGTTCCAGTGAGAAGTATTCCTAATGAGAACCCACCTTGTCCATTCACAGGGTGATGAGTTGGCTGACGACAGCATTTGAACATCCAGGGAAATTGTCCATTCCTTCCCCTGCCCCAAAATGAAATCCATGCTTTTGCCTTCCTGAATGTGAATTTATCATCATAAATCATCTACAGTTCAACACGTCTCACTGAATTATGCTCAGAAAACCATTTCCCAGAATTGTAATAAAACACAAGAAGAAAGATCACATATTTGTTTTAACTCTGAAGTTTGTTCTTTAATGAAGTTTAATTCTCTCTATTTAAAATGTACCCATAATTAGGTGAAGATACGGTGTGAGATCACTAAACAGAAATTGAGAATGAGGTATTACATGGGCTTTCAGATAGTAGATGAGGTCACAAACTTCCAGGCACACTCAACGTGTCCTGGAGGAAGGGCAGCACAGAGTTGCCTGAGCATCTTAGCTGCTGTGGCCTCAGGACTTGGAGGTCTGGAGCCTTACAGGACTTCTCAGAAAATGACATCATAAAGAAAGTAAAGTGTCACGGCATGTTGTCATTTTTGTGCCTTAAATATCTTACCTGAGAATTACAAATTGATCATTAGAATTATGAGAACACAGTGGAAGCTTTCTTCATGACTTAAAATAGGATGCAACTTGATTTTAAATTATTGGATTAAGCTACACAAGATTCAAAGACAAGAGAGTTAAGCAAACCCCCTTATTATCACTTTAAATGCTAAATTAAAATATATTAGTATTTAAAATCTTCACTCCAGTTGAAAAAAATAGCAAAGCTGCTTTATGAAACTAATTGGTTTGTTCAACTAAAACAAAAAAGTTAAAAATCTGAACTTCATTGTTGAATTATTTGTGTATATCTCTAAGATGACCACACCACACCTGAAGTGTGTTCCCAGCCCATCTCTCTGAAATAAAAAACTCTTTTCTATTTAATCACTTGTGAACTGGTTATTGGCTGGATTAAGTTTGGGGAGAGTTAACTAGTCACTAAAGTCATAGTTAATAGGACAGAAGAAATTGTCAACTGTGAGGTCCCCACCTGATCTGTGAGATGGGGGCCCAGGAGCTTGGGGAGTGGACACTCATGTGTTCAGCTGCCCACTCATAAAAGCACCCAAAGACAAGTGTTCTTATAAGAAAAGAAAAGGACACTATAGATCCATGTCTCTAACTTTAGGCTCTGAGTAAAGGCCACCTGAGGTCAGAGCAAGAAGGTGGCCATCTACACACCAGGAAAAGAGCCTTCACTTGTATCCACCATGTTGGTCCCTGAGGTGGGACATTTGGTCTCCAGTCTGTGAGCAATAAATGTCTATTGTTAGTAGCAGGGTCTGTGGGGTTTTGTTAGGGCAGACCAAGCAAACTGTGACAACTGTATTGTGACTTCTTACTCAATAATGTTTCACTGGGTTAAATATTTAATCATTTTAATATATTTTAAATAATATCTAAATTTTCACTTAACGTGTACTTTTGAACAATTGGTAAACATGTTTCTATCTGTTATCAGTAGTTCTGCAAATGAAGTTCTGCAGCGTTGTGAGGAAAAGAATTTCCTGAGACCCACAAGAGAGAATGGTGTTCCAGGTAAACTTTATTGATGATGGAAAATTAAGGGGGCTCCCCACCTGACTGCTTAATGTCTCATCGCTTTCTGTGTCACCATTGAAAAGGTCCAATCTTGTCTTCAGTAGGGCCAGAATGAAGGCTACCACCCAAAATCTCTGCTCCATATTAAAGTCCAGTCCAGTCCAGTCCAAGATCTGGCTAGCTTAATGAGTGTGTTTCCAACTATTGCTGTGATGCAGTATTCAGGCCTCTTCATGGAGCCTGCTAGGGCCACATCGCCATGGAGAGAACAGGCAAGTGCACGGTACCAAGGTGGGTCATCAGGCAAGAAAGAAAGAGGGCTTCTTTGTCCCACTTCAGTTATATTAGCTTGGGTTTGGAAAAAGACAGAAGCTTTTTCAAACTGGTCAATGATCTTCCCAAGTTTTCATGCATTTTTGATAGGCCCACCCCCTAGTTAGACTGACAGGCCTCTTTGGTCAAGCACTTCTCCTTGTGTCCCCCAACAATCTGGTATCAGAGGAGGAAAAGGAGGAATGTTAACCACCTTGGCAGTGAAATGCTGTAATCCCGTGGAGTGTGAAGCTGTAGCTTCCTGATGAAGCAAACAGCCTTATACTCCCCAGTTTATTAAGCTGAATGGCTAATTCTCTTTGCTTCCCTTTCCTTTATTAATAATGTGCTAAATACTGATGGTAACCTACTACCCAAAATAGAAAAAAGTACTGAAATACCATTTTACTTTAAATTTTATGCTAATATCTAATAGATATCTATAAACCAACATAAAGTACAACAATTTCTGATGGTATTAATTAAAATAAGAACAAAAATGAGGTTACATCAGGAAAACCAAGAAAAAAAGTAAAAACATTGAAATATGGCAGAGGATGCTCAGAATGCCAAGAAACAATTAAGCCCTAAATGTTCACATTCAGTAGCTGGAAAATCCACCCCGTAATGTAATTCAGATTTTCCAAGATGGGTCTTTCCTGATGATTAAACCCCAATTGATTAATAGAAACTTAGATACAGAAGTTTAGCAAGCATGGTGTGTAACTGGTTTGCTTCTATCACAGAGTTGTTAAACCTCAGCAAGAGCCTTTTAGAGAATCATTTTGTCTTTAATTAGCATACACTAGCTGTCCTATTAAATCTAAATTAAGTTTGTATTTGAAGCAGTTAATTCGGAGACTTAATCACATGTGGACACCTTGCAAGGCAGTCATTTTGGTGTGCAGCCATCGTCAGGGCCTGGGCGTTCCGTAGCACGGGCTGGTCAGAGGCCCTGCTGCAACCGCAGGCCATCGCAGGTTTCTCCAGGCGGTGTGGGAGCGTGTGGGAGTGTGTGCCTGCATGTGTCTTTCTGTGCACGTGTGTGTGCTTAGACCAAAGACTCCAGTGGCAAACATTCCCAACAGAAAAGCACAATTTGTTGAACACACATTAAAAGTAAATTTCCATTGTGAAAGTCAGCAGTTTGTTAACTTCAAACGTCTTTATGCAGGGAGGCACTGCAGAAAATCACAACTGGGGTGCGAGCGGTCCCCAGTTGCAGCTCAGTGTTTCCACCAGCCAGTTTTCCAGTTCCCAGGTACAAATGTGATTTAAACGGATTTTTTAGGCTGCATATTTTCTAAGTGCCTCCCAGGCCTAAAAATATGTGATGATAAAATAATAATTAAATGTCAATTTTTAGTTAATTTCACAGCACCTGAAATTCAAACGTGTTATCAGTGCATTATCACCTGTGGACAGCTGCTAGCAGTTACATTTAGAAAGAAATACAAATATACTCCGGTGTCTAAGAATTCTTGTATTGACCATTCTTCTCTCTCAGGGTTAGCTACCTACAGCTGGTCTTCAGCAGATGGATGAACTTGGACCAGCCAAGGGCACCTGGTGCTGGTATGTCAGGACACCCTGGTTCCTGATGGTTCATTTGAACACACCGAAGCTTCTCTTAAACCATGTTTCTTCAAAAGTAATGACTGAAAAAGAGGCCAGAGAGATAAGATGCCACACACATTTGTCCAATTAAGTTGTATTTCTCTTACCTACTAGTGATAAAAAGGGAGATGGTTTTAATTGGTTAAATAATTATATAAATAATTCAAATTTCCAAATGGTTATTCTCAACATATGTTGATTACCCCCCAAAATTGTCTCTGGTAATGAGATAAGTTTTGTTGCTTCACTGCTGCTAATTACTTGTTTTTGCCTAGTTACTTGATGAGAGGACTTGTTTTAATAGTTTTCCTAATATTGATCACACTGAATCCCTGACACGAAGTCACTTGAGTCATGATGCATCGTGCACACAGGATGGTCTCAACAACGCATTGTTGACACCAGGACTGAAGAGGGTAAATGTGCATGCCATCACTTTCAAGGTGGTAAAAGCAATAAAAACATGAAAACGTCCATGGCATCCAAGGTGTAAATGTGTAGCTTTATAGATAACTTACATTAGAGTCTCCACGTACTCAGGACAATGGGCAGAGTGTGATTTAAATGATGCCGTTCCCCTTCCTTGCCCCATCCAGGGGTCCAGGGCTGGCACATTGAGCCTGAGAAGTGCCTGGTGCCTCATTCTTAAATGTTCTCTCTTTATGACATCCACACCTGCTTTCCTTTGCTCTAATCAAAATGACTCATTTCAAATTTTAAACTTTATTTTCCATATTTATTTCTGTCTCTATTATTCAAGGTGAAGTTATTTGATCATATTAAAAGCTTTTTCTTCAGTATATCTCATTCTTTTTTAAATTAAATTTATTGGGGTGACAGTGGTTAATAATGTTACATATGTTTCAAGCGTACAATTCTGTAATATTAATACATCATCAGTATATTCCATTGTATGCTCACCACCCAACGTGTGTCTCTTTCCATTACCATATATTTGACCCTCTTTACCCTTTTAGTCCTTCCTGCACCCATTCCCCCTCTGGTAACCACCATACTCTTGTCTGTGTCATAGCTCTTTCTGAAAATTAGTTTTCCTTAAAGCCTCAGGATTTAAAAAGAGATAAAAGTAGTATTTGAGTCATATAAGTTAATTGGCTTGCTTAGGTTTATGCTAACATTTAGCAAAGGTCAATCAATTAGAAAATTGTGATGTTTTCTGAATACAAATTTTTAATTAGATTTATTAATTGCACTCATATTTGTGGTAATTTCTTCAGTTTGTCCTATATCAAGAACCTTCCAACTTATAAAAGTACCATATTTTTCGGGCCATAAGACACACCTAGGTTTTAGAGGAGGAAAATAGGAAAAAAATTTTGAAGCAAAAAATGTGGTAAAATATTTAATAACATAAATAATAGTTCACCAATCTAAATGTAAACAGAACTCAACAGCAGCATTAACGACCATTATTCCTCCCAAATTTGGTGGGGTGCATCTTATAGTCCAAAAAAATATGGGTAAGTAGCTACAGCTGGTGGCAACTCTCCTAATCACTTTACTTGCAAAACTCAAGTGGTGCCTAAGCTGAACCAACATGGAAGCTTGAATGGGGGAACATCCTGCAGTTTCTAAGTGAATTCACTGCAAATGCCTGCTAGCACCAATCTACTTCTTGTGGTTGCTAAGTGTGTGATGTGGAGGGAGTCCATGGACCTGACAGATGTTGCTATGGTCAGTTTAAATCTTCAGCATTTCATATAAGTTATCAAGAGAGGCTTAAATAGTGGCCAAATATTCTAATATCTCAAGTACCTCACTGTTGCTTTTGTTCAGGAGTCTACTCACAGTTTCAAATGCACCAGAATATGTGTTTATTTCTACAACTTCCCTGTTTTCCCTGGCCCGATATTGAGTCTAAGCATTCTGACTCTGAGTTGTGCATTCGGTTATTCAACTTATTAAAGGTCAGATAAGAGTTACTAAAACTTCCAAAAACAACAACGCATGCTGTGTAGGTGGGATTTGTTTTTGCACAACTGTTAGGTGACACGGAAGTGCACGTGCATTCACACTGGCAGACACACACAGGCTGGCGCATAGCCACAGCATTCCTCATCTATCCGCCGCGTCCAAATGCGCACACCAGGGTGGTGGTTCTGCCTTGTTTATGACACATTGGTCTGGGAGTGATTTTAGACTAAATTTAAAAACATTCTTCTTACAGTGAAATCGAGATCCAGCATTTGTGGAAGCAGAGAACCCTGGACGTTCTGGGAACAAGGAGCAGAGACAGTGATTGATGGAAATGAGTCCACATATTACCCCTCCAGGGGTATTTGAATGTTAGTTGAATTACTCTCCGACATGCTATCACAGGCTCTGCGGACGAGTAATACACGACTGTGAGGTGGCTGACCTTCTGTCTGGCTCCAATTGTGTTTCAACAAAACAGCCAAATCTGTCACATTAAATTTATATCAACTTGGAATTATGTGACATTTGAAATTTTGTTTGTATTTAATTTATAATCTGTTTAGCTTTATAGTTTTATGGCTGACTTAAGAATAAGGTACTAGTACCCACCTTGCAACTTGTAAATATTTAAGGAGCATTATAACAAAAGTCAAATTAAATAAGCATTTGAAATCTGCAGGAACTTTGAAGGGGGTTCAGAATTACTCAGATTCAAGAAATATGGCTAACAAATTTCAGGTTGCAATTTCAAGTGTTAATATTTTTAACCATGAGACAAAAGAAAAATTGGAGACATATAATCATTAAAACTAACCAAATTACATTAATCTGGTGAAATATTCCAACCTAATAAAAATTACACCCATTGTCTGGCCTCTCAGGAGCAGTCATCAACGAGCCTGAAAAAGTGACCCTCTGACCATTTATGGGTCACCGTATGGAGTAAAGGGTTCTAAACAAGAATGGGAACATGCCACTTGCTCAGTTCACCAAGGATGGCTCAACAGTAGGTCTGAGGTTGGTGGCCAGATGAGGGCCTCCTGCAGATGCACCTGGGTGTGGCTGTGGGCCCATGTGGACATGGCCACACAGACACAGGGTGTTCCATCTCCATCCCTCATCCTTATCCCCACTGCCTTGTGCTGGGCACAGTCCTCTCATACCTCCTCAGTACCCTCCCTGCCTCTGAGGGACCCTGGTCACTGCTGCCTCAGAGTGCACCCTCATCCAGTTCCCAGAGCTGGCTGGAGTCTGAGAAGTCCCCCACCTCCACCTCCTGGGGCGAGTCACTAGTGGTTTTACTCTATTCTCAATGCAATAGCACACCACAACGGAGCACAGTGGTCAAATGATGGCTTCCACAGAGAGGCTGCCTGGGTCAAGCTCAGCACTGTTGTTTGCTGATCATGTAACCTACTCATACCTCATTTTATTTATCCATAAAATAGCATTATGTGGAGAGGGAGGGTGGCATCTACCCACCTCCTTCCAACAAAGTCATGATCAAGTGAATGTTTTTTTTTTGTTTGTTTGGTTTTTTTTTGCCAATTAAACATGGGCAAAAGTAACTTGGATCACTTCCAAAGAGAAACCTTGGATTGCCGTGTTCTGTTTACCAACCTGTTCTTCCCCCCTGCCTTTTACTTTGTCGGATGATATGTTGGCCAGGAAGGTGGCCAAGGACTAAGTAACCTGGAGTGCTGCATTAACACATGGAGAGGGCTGTTTTAGAGAACCTCTGCAGACCCACAAAAGATGTTGAATCAACAGGAAGTAAATGTTGGCTGATGACTAGGGCTTTTTTGTTACTGCAACAAAACCAAGTCCATCCTGACTGTTATACCACCATGTAGGTTTCTTTGAGGATTGAAAGAGATAATACATGATGTTGAAGGGCCATGCTTCATGCATGGTTAGTGATACATGATGCTGGTCCCAGACTCTTGTGTTTCAGAGATAAACATTTTTTTGTCAGATGGCAAATTCCTAGGTTTGCTCATTTATATTTGTGTTCCAATTACCTGGTAGTGCCTGGTATGTAGTAAATGGTTGATAAATGTTTGTTGCCTTGTAAAATTAGGAAACCTGTCACATAGGTTTCCCTGAATACAGATAACATGAATTCAAATTACATATGGAAGAAATTAAACTTGGTTCAAATGATGATTCTAGAGTAATAATGATGTGTGCATAAAATCCTAATATAAAATAAAATATTCTCTCCATCAAATACTACTAAAACCAATGTGGTCAAGCTTCTAGAATTAAAGTGGAAACATCCTGGCTAAAGTATTCCTGAAAGAAGTTCCTGCCACTTCTGATTTCAGGAGGTCACTGGACCTCTGATTTCCATGGGGCCAAATAATCGTGAGTCCAAAACCCCCCTTTCACTTCAGTGGGACCACACTTTGATAAGAATCTATAGAGGTTGTATACCACTCCACAGGAGCTTCCTAGAATGAAGGGGTTCATAGCTACTCATTTTGTGTGCATCTTTTTTATTTATTCTTAACTCCAACTTAGTTCCAGATAGATTCTGGAAGACTAACAAGATGCATGTCACTAGCTGACACTGTGTGGCACCTGAGTTTGCCCAGAATGCTGGAATGTTAGCTTCTCTGACATCACTCTGGGCCAATCAGAGAGGGGAGGAGCAGGAGGAGGCATTTCATAGACACAGGTGTGTGAGTGCTCAGGTGTGGAGACCTGCTGCTCACCCTCCTCACCGCCAGGTAGGAAGACTTTTGTGGGGTTCCAACTGTGCTTAGCCTGGTGGTTGTGAATACGGAGAAAGGGGGTTAGCAGCAAGCTCATCTCCAACAATGGCTACAACTTACTTAAAGATGAAAATGATGGAGAAAAAGGAGGCTATAAAGCAAAATTTTGCCAAATTAGCTTCTGGTTTTACATTGGCAGTAGTCAAATAAATTAGTTATAAGGGATTTATGAGACCTTCAGAAACTATGCACATCTATTTTCAAAGTCTTCTTTTCTGCAGTCTCAAATATGTCATGCTTGCTGTGGTATTAAATCCTCTACATCATAGTGACAGAGAAAAATGTGTACTTACAGTGTCACTATTATAATGCAAATCATTGACTGGGTCAGCAAAAGCTGTCCAATCTAAGTGTTTCATGAAAGCACTCTGATCAAGTCCTTCTAAATGTGGTTCCTTTTTAGTCATCTAATTAATCCAGTTTATTCTTAATAGTAAGAGGAGGTAATAGGATTATCCTGAAATATTATGCAAAAATGATACTCTATGTGTTTTATTTGGAAACAAATTCAGAAATACACATTTAGCTACCCTGTATACTTAAAGACCCCCCCCCCCCACACACACACACATTTTTTTTGTCTTTCCCTCATAGTTGGAGGTTTTGACTCTTGGTTCAGCCTTTGGTGTGAAACACTAGTTTCTTCATGGAGCAAAGAAGACTCTAAATTAAGGAGTAAAACAAAAGTGGAAAGTCAAAACACTCTTCTGTTTTAAAAAGAGCCCATGATTAAACACAAACTATTCATGATAGATCAAATTTTAAAAAATGAAAAACAACCTTTGTTATGATGCTAATTAGCTTTGCCTCACACCTGCCTCACACTACATTATGCTGGGTGTTGGAGTAACAGGCAGCTTTCTGGACAGCATACCCCATATTGCCCCATTTTGGTGGCTCTTATGGCTCTCTCTCTCTCTCTGGGTGTTTTATCCAATGATGAGGAAACTTGAAAATTGAGGTGAGCATTTTTTTAACAGTAACCAGTGAGAAATGAAATTCAGGCAGCCCTGGGTTTGGGATTGGTCTACTGATGTGGTGATTACACAGATCTCCTCCTGTGATCTGAGGTCATGGGCAGCATGTCCACCAGCACCAGACCTTTCAGGACTCTTCCTTGTCACCATAAATGAGCCCTGCAAGGACCCTTTCTCTCTATAGCAAGTTGACACATGGGTTGGGGGCGTGAAGACCAGGGTTAGAGCACAGACCAGCACCTGCTGGAATGCATGTGCAGCTGTCTCAGATCCCTCCTTGATCCACAGCCTCCACTTGCAGGAGCTGGGAGCGCCGCATAGGCATTCATGGATCCCCGTTGATTTCCTGTGCCCAATTTGTGTATCTTGGTCTAGCCTTGGAGTTTGTAAAATCTCTACTAAGACACTGAAGGAGATAAAAAAGAATAACTTTGAAAAGCATGGGGTGATGAGTTGGAATTGAACATTTTTCAAGCCTTCAGAAACTGAAAATAATTATATTTTTACACATCAGGTTTTCAAGGGTAATAAGTTATTTCTATGTCTGGTGAAGAAAATTTCATCCTGGGAAAATACCCCTACCCTGTTCTGCTCTCTAGTTCTTGCATGACTGTTAAGTCATTGACATATTTCTAAGACTGTAGAATTTTATCTGTGCAGAGTCCAAATATGGTAATGCTTTCCTACAGATATCTAGTGCCCATTCCTGTGGCTATTGCTTTTAGAAAGACCTGATCTATGCATTAATTCCTCAAATAATGCACCCTGTGTCATAAGAACTTTCAAGAGGTTGTGTCTTCCTTCTTCTGAAGTGTGAGATTGTAAACAAGGTCAGTCCAAATAACTCAGACCACAAAATTGTGAGGCTGCCCCAAATCCTTTGAAAATTATTTTTGATGTTTTGACAGGTTCCGGCATCATGAGTTGTTTTACACCAGTTTTTAGTAGAGAAAAAGAGTCCTAGTCTCCTGTATAGCACTAGGGTGAGCCCATGTGCTGGCATGTGGGAGGGTCTTCTGGAAATTAGTGGGGCAGACAATAGCCCCTATGTCTGGTTCTTGGGGAATGGCCCATGGAGCTCTTAGCATCCAACGAAAGGTGGTGTGACAGCAGCGGAAGAATCTTGCTCTTGGGTTGGGGATGACCTTTAACTGTGCAGTTCTTGGACCTGAGTGTGGTGCTCGCTTATCCTGAAGATCCGGAGAACGCTATCAGCCTTTTGCTGTGGATGGGTTCTCTTCTTTGCAAACTCTAACTATACAAAGCCTGAAAGTTCTGGGGCCCCTGGACACACACTTTCAGACAGGACCTTCCTCATAACCCATTACGATCCTCCTTCATGCAGAATACAATGGAGAGAAGTGGTGAAGGGATACCATTCACTGAGGACAAATGTGTATGTGGACCATACCAATTCTGGCCTTAGTCAGGACCTTAGTCAAAGTGATTGGGCTTCACAGGCACCCAAGGGCTTTGCTTCTGTTTTACAATGTATGGAAAGAAAACCATATAGCTCTGTGTTTTTCTCCTCTTAGAGAAGAAAATTCAATAGCTTTAATAAATGACCACTGAGTAATAAATTAATAAATGGGACAAAAAAATAAGGAAATGGAGAATTCTACAAAATCAACCATAATTATTTTCTAACAATACATACTTTGTGATTTGTAGAAAAACTTGGTTTTTTAATCAGAGAGAATAAAAACAACAAATGAAAAATGCACGATCTTTTCCCAAGAGACAAAAGATGACAGCGTATTAATCATTGTCTTATGTAAGTCAGTGTAAATCTGGAAATAAAGACCAATTCTTTTTTCTTATAATTCAGTTTATTTTGATAAAGTCAAACCCAGACACTCTATGGATATTTAATAGAGAGTGGGCAGCTACTTAGAAATTCACTGCTGATCCTTTTTTACTTCTGAGCTTTCTCAAGTACCCTAATACCAAGAAGCCTGTAGTACAATCAGAATATGTCCTGGACCTTCTGTGCCTAGTTCACTGTGGGTCCCATTCTTGTCTATGTTCAGACTTCTGGCTGTTTGGACATCAGGACCACTTAATGGTGGCTTGGTGGACATCCTACCAGGACTTGGGGTCACTCCTGCTGCTCCTGCCTGCACTTCAGCACCCTCCTTTCTGAGTCACTAGACTATTTTTGCTTCCCAGCCATCAGATGCCTAGACATGCCCTACCTGTCACCTAAGGCAAGAACAGAGCCAGCACTAAGCTTTGAGTAAATCTCATCAAATTCCATCATCAAAATACCCACTTGTCATGTCAATGTGTTCTCATTCTAACATTTCTTAAAGCCCACCTGCCTCTGTAAAAAGGAGACTCATTATTTCTCATTATGACTGGAGATATAATTATTAGCAGGTCACTGTCTGCTCCTCATGAATCTGCTTTTCTGGCTCGTGATTCTGGTTCCAATCAGTCATCTGGAGGCCGCCATACAACCTGAAGATCATGACTTCACTCACTCTTTCTCTTTTTCTGAGGGTTCCTGTCCTTTAAGTTGATTCCTATCCACCAACCCACACCTCGTGGCACTCAGACATTGCCCTGCAACAGGCCCCCTCAGTCTCTGGCATCTTCTCTCAGTGGTCATGCTCCTTTTGTATAACTAGAAACTTCTGAGAGTCACACCTCCTGTGTCCCTTCCTGAGGTGGCAGTTTCACTTTCTCCTCTGCACCCACCACTGAGCCTAGGATGCATGCTCCTCATTGTTGCTTCCAAATTATTCTCTTGGCATCTTGGCCTCTTCCCTAAAAACAGATTTGACAAATGAATCTTCCCTGCTTGGTGGGAGGAACTACCTCCCAGAGCTCCCTTATCCCTTCATGGGTTGAGCTCTGGGACCACTACCCCTCGTTTCGTATGAGTCCTGCTGGAGTCTTGATGACTTCACTTGCTGGCCCCATGACTCTCTGGCCTCCTGTGAACTTGTCTTCCAGCAACCTTACTCTGTGGATGTCAGAAGAGGGCCACACCTCTGTAGTCTCCATTTCAAGTGCTCCAATCAGCAGCCAACAGCTCCTGTCTCTCTGCTTACCCCCCAGACACCTGATTCCAAAGTGCTCAGCCCCACTGGATTCTTCAGTCCACCAATGCACCCATGTTTCATTGTCCCTTCCTGTCACCCTACTGAAGCTCACACTCCATCAACTCTCTTCAGCACAAACTCCCTCACCACCTCTTAGCACACTGTCACGTGCTGCAGTCTTGACTAGGTCACCATATGGTGAAAACTGCCTCCTCCAAACCTGCTTACTGGACTCTGGACACATTGTGCCGACAGGCCCTCACCAATTACGGAGGACCACACACCTCAGTGCCCTCTGTGTGTAGTGCAGCCACTGGCCCATGCTGACCTAATCCATGTGCTCCTTGCTGCCCCCCACCCCAGACACTGCAAGACCATTTTATACCTTCCCTTTGCATACCTGCTCTCAGTCGGTGACCTTGCTTACAACAGATGCCACCATGCACCACACTCCACACACACCCTACCTTCCTCTGGTCCTGTCCTTATTCCCTTCACTTTGAAAAACCCTCCCAGCCTGCTTGGAAGCCAGCCTCTAATGTTCTCCTGGGTGTCCACGCTTCTCAGAGACCACAGCAGAAGAACCAAGGATTCTCTTTGCTACCTTTTCAGAGCCAGGGTATTATGTGCATTTTAAAAGATAGTATCACCTCATGCCCACTGGGGATGACTTCATGCCCATGTTCCCAATCCAGACTCAGAACTCAAAGTGTCTCTGCCCCATTTCTATTGCACTTGTTTTCCTTCCTTTCATGATGAAAATACCAGTTGGTCTGATGCCAACACAGTTCTCATTTGCTTTATGCTATACCATAGGTAAAACAATCTTTTAAAAAAATTAATTAAGTAATTATTATAAAATTACAGAGTACTTCCAATATTATTTTGTATTGGTTTCAGGTGTACAGATTAGTGGTTAGACAAGCATATAGTTTACAAAGTGTTCTCCCCGACATTTCAAGTACCTGACTGGCATCATACATATTGATCACAATCTTGGAATAACAATCTTATGACCAAAAATACAATTATTAAAATGAGTCTCAATGTTTTTACTTGTTTGTTTGTTTCCTGTTTGTGGGTAAGTACTCGAGTATGTGCTAGTGAGTTCTGAAGACAGAAACCACTAGGAAGGGAGACTCTAGTTATCCTTTTGAACTCACTCAACGGATCTTTGTCACAGGTGCATTCTTGTTTGAATCCTTTGCCATTCATTCTCTCTGTATTCTCCTCTATGCAGAACGCCCTCTGGACCACCCCCTTCCCACATGCTGCTCTCATCAAGAAAACAGATGACCCCGGTGGGTGAGCCCAGAGTGAACTCCACAGCAGTGGGTAGCAGTCAATCACTTCCTGCACTGAGAACACCCTGCTCTCTCAAAATCAAAGACCCTCTCTCACAGCGTCCCCCAGGTTCACCATCCAGATTCAAGAACCCTCCCTCAAGAAGTTCCCATAACCCGTCATCTGAATTCAAAGACCCTCACTCATGGGATCTCCTCCTGCCCCACCATTCAGATTCAATGACCTCACTCGGGGGTTACCCGACCCCTCCTGACCCTTCACTGCCTCCTTTGCTACTGCTCTCCTCTCTTCTACCTCTTCACATGGATGCACCAAGGCCTCATTAAAAAACAGTATTTCTACTTAAGCAACACAAGGTCTTCTTAGATTTCAGCTTCACTTGAAAATGCTGCCCACCTTTGTCCTTTCTCATAGGCAGAATACAAAAATCTCATTATTTATTACACACAAACCATCTGAGCATGGTTTAAGACTGACAAAGAAAGTGTCAAAAATATTTGTATATTTATTTATATATTGAAATCTATTTCAATTAAAATAATTCCTAATAAAGAGTTTCCTCTCTCCCTCCCCCCACCGCATACACACAATGTTTTCAAATGCTTCTGTCACTGGCGTTACCCATGGGTCTTCTCTATTGCTACACAAGAACCCCTTGAAAATCAGTAAGATCTATTCTCTGTTCATCACTGTTTACCATTTTCTCATATGTGTATATTTTCAAGCAACTCACTTGATGGGAACTGTGGGAACTGCACAGCACAGGGCACGGTGTTTTGTGTGTGGACAATATATATGGTCACCCACTGGACTGGTGAGCAGTAAATTCCCAGGGAGTGGGGAGTGGGCCAGTGACTCACAGTGTGGCCTTACAGTTAGGTACCAGCCTGGAATCCCAGCTCACAAGTTTGCTATTTTTTTTTCACTTTAATTTAGTCACTTGACCTCTGAAAATCTTAGTTTTCCACTCTGTTAAAAGGGAATAATAACAAGACCAAATTTAGGGACTTGGGGAGGGTAAAATGGGAAACATGCATGAAGTGAATGATATCTCTGTAAACTTGTTAAAAGTCTCTGACTGAGGACTGTCAGCACCAAAGAAAAGATAAGATACCCTCTGTACACTGTGCCTTTTGTTTCGTTGTCTTTCTAATATGCAGCTCTGGCCACATTAAGGATTGCCGGTATCCTTGTCTTAGAAAACAAGAACAGAGTGTCTGGGGCAGGTAGGAGCTCCAAGGTGTCCAGGGTCTAGTCTGTGAGCTCACTGGTTCTGTTAGTGCTTTCTGTCCCCGGGGGGGACCAGCTGCCCAGATTTCATGACCAGCTAAAGCCAGGCTTCTCTTCTTCAACGACAGCCGAGCCCAGAGATTCCATTCAGGGCTGGCTCTTTGCTCAGAGCCATTTCCTATATTCTTTCCATTCTGTGGGACTGCGGGATCATGGAGGGCTTATTAACTCTGAAGAGCTCTGTGACCTTGAGGGTTTCTTCCTCTGGAAGCTGTCTTCTGGCATGCCTAAAGTCGGGCCCGAGATCCTCTGTGAGGTTAATTGAAAGATAGTCCCAGATGAGACTTCTGCTGGCTGCGCCACAGGCAGCTTTGCAGGAAGGAATTCAGGAAAGTGGAAATGGCATTTGATAGAACATAAAGACCTGGATCATCGGCAGACTCACAAAGGCTGCTCAGCGGTCCCCGAGCCAGGAGGGCTGATGCGCCAGCCCTGCAATGAAAGGCGGTGTGTCTTTAAGTCAGGGAGTGGAGGGAGGAGGCACTCTGTGAAAGCAGGAGACCTGAAGTTGAATAGAAGGGGAAATGGGCACTTTGTTTTGCATCCCTGGCACAGGCCACAGAGCTGCTATCGGCGTGAACACTCTGAGATTCGAGGAGCAGTCCCCACTCCTGGTGGCAGCCTGGTGTCGCTCCACTGCTGCTGTGCCTGTCTGCGCCACGTCCAGGGACACTGTGCTGTCCTGGAGCTTGCGATGGCCTGAGCACAGGGCGCAGACTGTGGAAGGCACATCTTTCTATGAACACAGGCGATTCACCAAGTCCCAGGCACAGACGTCCAGGGCAGGCAGGAGGTCCTGCAGTGACCCCGGGAAGACCTCCTCCCAGCGGGGTGGGATGCATTGTGCTGGTCAAGTTTCTCAGGGGCCTCTTAATGTGTTTCTTAATGTGTCCTCTTGAAACACCAACACTTGTTGGAGTGTGAGTTCAAGTCATCGCGTGCTTGCATATATCCCTAAAATGGTCACATACTTCACCTCTCTCATGCTCTCCTCAGTGCAGTTGAATCACCTCTGGGCGATTCAGTCACACTGCACAATCATGTCTTATCCAGCAAAGGCTCACATTCAAGTGAGACATTTAGAGGATAGTGTTTTTTCAAATAAGGTTTGTGTCTGCACTGTATGTTTTCTATGCCTCTGGGCATACTCATTAAAATATGAATATCTCTAGAACTATCAGTGGTCCTCTAAATTTTTCCAAATTTCCACTTCTACTCAAGCTGGGACTATATTTATTAAGTGAGTTCAAAGGCTCTGGATGAGGTCTGGAGAACTCCTTCTAGGAGTGGGATTTTTTTGCTTCATGCTGTGTCCTCACTGCAGAGTGTCCTGTCCCCTGCTCGGCTGGCCAAACTCCTCATTCTTCAATGTCTGATGCAGCTTCTACCTCCCCTGTGAAATCAACAGCCTTGAATTAATCGTTCCCTGCTGAGCCCCATGGAATGGCTCGGCATTCCTTCCCCAGCACAGTGTCCCAGCTGGTGTTGCCTGTGGCTGTTGGAGGTACCCTTCTCTGTGTGGTTGCCAGAGTGCTTAACATATTGCTTTGCACCCAGCTGACTGTCAGTGACCCTTAGACAGATACGCCTGTGGATATACAGACTTGGCAACATTTTGGTTGTCCAGTATAATTTTTTTTCCTCACATTCGAACTTCTTGTTGAGTTCTGGACTTGTAAGTGATTCGTCAAAAGTCTAGTCTGAAACTCAGAAATCACACACCATTTTAGAACAAAAAACTTGATATAGAAAATTGGTTAAACAGATGTTGGAGAATTGAAAATGGTTTGGGGGACTCTGAGATGACCAACATTTAGGCACTGCAGGTTGCAGCTTGTGGGAAAAGAAGGGAACAGGAAGGGCATCAAAGCCAAGAGCCTGAAAGATGCCCCCATGAAGCCAGGACCCAGAACTTGGGAGCAAGGGATGATGCTTGCTCATCTTGGTGTCTTCAGAATAGCTGGACCTGGGTGCATAGGACCTTTAGGAGCAAGACACAGGGCCTACCCTAAGGTCATCGTTGGGGTGATGCCATCGGGATAGCAGCTCACAGTAGGAGGAAGGGTCTTTGTCTGCCCCCAGCCCTGTGTTCCCCTGTAGTGCCCCTACTGGAGTTGCTCACCAGTATTTGCAGGCAGAGGAGAGATGCCATATGCATAGTCTGGACCCCAGCACGGCCCAGCCAAGTTCATACAAGAGGGCAAGTTTGTAGTTGAGAGACTATAACTAATAAACAACACTAAAAGCTCAACCAGAGTTGAATTACAGAAAAGCAAACTGTTGCTATCATTTTTAACACAAAGAACATTAACAGCCAGCCACGTGCAAAATTGGTGGCCTATGTCACTTCCCAGGTTGGAACATTCAAACCCGAAAGTACACTTTCCAGCAGCCTGACAACATTCGCACTGGCCACATTGAGTGTTCTGATGTTGGGCTGTAGGTGTCTGGTTGATAATGTGACACTTAACTCTAAACTCCTGCCAATAAATTCACTACAGTTCTGCTGCAAGTCTTGTTAGACACCGAGCTTCCAAACTGGATTGCCACATTGACCCCAAAGCCAGCAGTTGAATGTGAGAAAAATGGCCTAGAATCTGATATTTTTTCTATGTGTGAGAAATGGAGAGGAGTCAATCATCTGAATACAGAATTCTTCAAAATTAAAATAAAAGCTCTCTTTGAATGAATAACGTTCATATTGGTCTTGGTCTTCTAATTCTTTTGATGGCAGTGACGCCTGGACTCACAAGACCTTTTGAAACCATGTGCTCAGAGTGACTCAGAGGTCTCCAGGTGCAGGTCACCTGGCATGTATGCCTGGTCTGTGGAGGGATAGGGCAGGGGTTGGGGGGTCAGTTTTGGATACTGTCAGTGGTGGTTATCATGGCTACTGACAACCACATCAACACTTTTCCCATCAATTATCTGGAAAGTGGTACAATGTCCTGATAATTCTTATTTCTATTATTTACTGTCATAAATCATTCTGTAGGTCCCAAGTAATTTCAAAGCCATGCTGAGTTCTGAAGGAGCTGATTAGAGAAGGAAACATAGGAAGCAGAGGCCCCAGCCCACACGATTGTTAGGATGTTGTATGCCACAGTAATGCATGTCAGTCCTGTGTTTTTATCAGTTTTTCATACACGTGCTATTTTCATTAAATCAGAATGCCTAAAGAAGAGAGCCATCAGCACACTAAATTACTCTGCGTGGCATCTAACCTGGGCTGTACAGAAAAAGGAGAACAAGACAGGAATTACTCCTGGAAACTAGGGGACAGAGGAGTAAATGTATTTACTTATCATCATAAATGTCAATAGAAAACTCAGGATTAATGTTTGTGTCCCAGCCTTCTCCATGAGACCCCTGCTTGGGACTAAACGATAGGGCAGAGAAGCCCAGAGATTCAGTTGTGCTGGATGTGGAGCCATCCTCTCCCTCAATGGCCATGTGTGCAGTTGCTCTCCAGCCTCTCCATACACAAGAGGGCCCTGTGCAGATCTCATCACTCACCTGTGTCTGGAGGGAGCAAAGGAAAGAATGGCTTGTGAAAAGCTACTCCTAATGGAGGAATTCCTAAAACCAAGAAAATCTTGCTCATCCCTCAGTTAAACAAACAGTTAAAGAAAAGCAAAGGCCTTGTCTTATTTCTGCATAACTAACTTTTATACACATTCTGTGCTGTGAATACAGGAACAACTGGCCTGGTTCCTGCTTTGAAGAAGACGCAAGGTGTTAAATGCCCTGAGCTGAGGACACCCTGGAGAATACTCCTAGAGCAAATGCTTTAGGAGCAGAGCACTGTGTGCTTCCAGCCTCAGCTGGTCTTTGTGGGGTCAGGTGAAGCCAAGGATGGGAGGGCTTCTCACCTGGATCAATGCATTGTTGCCCACAAACAGGCTCACTTGATGTGGACAACTTCCAATGGAGGTCTTTCCATCATGACAGGCACAGATGGCTTCCCAATTACTTAACAATTTTTTTTTTCTAAATGTGTGTCACACACCAAAAAGTGTGCTGATGTCATCTAAGCAAGGTGGTGATAAAGTTTGAGGTGTCAGGAACAGCCACCATTGCTGAACCTGTACACTATGCCATGAGCCGGGCTGAGCATGGTGCAGAGCCTAGCCAGGGTGTGTTCTGCTGAGAAGCCAGCAGGTTTGAACTGGGCATCTTTCATTGCTAAGTCAAAGGACAAGTATATATCTTACTTCTAGCAGTGGGAGTTCTACTCCATGCTGCACGAGGTCACACTCAGACTCCCTTGGAGCCTTAAAATCCACAGTAAAATGAAACAACTGTTGTTTAAATGCATGTTTCAACCAGGAGCTTCAGACCCAACTGTGACCCAAAATCTTGATTGGAAGCCTGGACTGGCAGGGTCCTGGAGGAATCCAGAGTTCCCGGGCATCTCCCCTGGGGTTTCTGGAATCAGTGGTCCCCACCCATCTTCTTGACCAGGGAACAGCTTTTTTAAAGTAAACTGGCATTTGTGACTACACATAATTTGGGTTCCAAGATGTGCACAAAAATTGTTACTACCTAAACTTTCCTGATTTGTAGAAGTAGTCAGCATGCAGTTTGGTTGTTTTTGTTGTGGATGGCAAGAAGTTATGTGAGCCTCCTCTAACATGAGCCATTTATATTTAGCTGATTTCATGGCTTTTCATCTGTGAAATAAAATGAGAAGAACATCTTTATTCAGTGTAATGTTATATACGTTAATTAACCAAGAGTTAAATATATGGAAAAATTAAAGAGTCAATAAATACATTAGTGGCAATGTAAATTTCATCTAATTAATGAGAACTCTTTCTTTACTTCAGGGAGTCCAGCTTCCCTCACCAATTCACAGATTATTTCTGTGTTTCTTTCCTGCCTTTAATATATCTACATAGCACTGAGCAGAGAGGCAGGGCAGGCTTTCTGATCCTTGGGTATGATCTCCACTTGCAGGAATCTTGGGCAGCCCCCTCACTGCACTCCAGAACCTGGAGCAGGAAATACTGCCCCCTGGAAAGCACAGTGCTGTCTGCAGCTTCAAGGATGCTGGTCTTCCTTCTACAATGGCTGCTTGCTCCTTTCCTTATTCCAGTTGCCACAGTGGGTGTTTGGTATTCTTTTAAAAAATGCTGTGCCCATCTCTATGGTGTGGGAACATCAGCCTGGAGTGGAAATCACCTTCAACTTGAGAGCTTTTTATGCCTTCAGGAAAACAGGGCTCAGAGAACGCCACACTCATCCTTTTTTCCCTGCACTCCCCACTGCGTCTGCAGACTTGGTCCTACTCCACTCCACACCTCTGCTCAGGATGCCACCTCTGTCAATAGGACCTCTGTTCCTCTCCGGGGCCATGCACCACTTCCTCGTCAGCATGCTGGCCCCTCCTGACACCCTTTTCCCTCCAATCCACTTGATTCTCATGACCCTGAAATTCTTCCTGTATGTTCCCTCCATACCTTAGAACTCTGACAAGTCCCTTAACAAACGGTTGTCTGAGGGTGTACTTTGTCTAACTAGTGGCACATTCTCTAAGAGCCAGGCATGCATCTCATTCTATCCCCCTGTTCTCCCAATGAGCTGGTGTTACTCAGTGAGCTAGTTTTGATTTCACTCAAAGCAACAGAGTGGCTGGCTAAAGGGTTTCATTCTGAATGGTCTTACCCTCCTCCTGGCTGAGACTCTTGGCTAGGTACACATCAATTCCTCAATAAAAAGAGGGTCAGGATAAAAGGGTCTGTGACATAACAACAAATGATTTATTGCCCACCCAATTCTAGTCTCTGTAGCACTAACACCTAAATGATTGCAAGCTGCCTGCCAGCCACCTACATGGAAGAGATGGAAGTGATACAGGTAATGGAGTTGACAGAAGTGAGAGAGGTGAGACCTCCAGGCCTTGCTGCTCCTCTGCTCTTGGATGTGTTTTCTCCCCGCTGACTGAGGACAGCCATCCTAGCAATTGATTTGAACTGATCAAATTACAAATTCAACTCCTACAGCCTTAAGGTGTGAAGTGGTGTGTGGGTGGTAAACCAGGACCAGAGAGAGAAAGGAGCATCCTCAGAGATGGAGGCAGGGTTTGGTCTGAGTTTCCAGCTGCTGCATGCCCCAGCATCACAGAAAGTGATCTCAAGAGTGCTTCTTAGAAGCAAAGAAAGAAGCGGTGTTCACTGAGGTTATTGGTGGTATTTGATGGTAAATTCAGCTGACTGCTCCACTATTTCTATTGTTACATTTTTATAGTTCTGTGTATGGTTTAAGGAAAACGTGTTGCTGACTTCCCACTCTACCCCACAATTAGGACAGTGAGACAATCTAGATTACTCCCTGCAGCCCGATGCCTCTGTGTTACTCTCTGAGGCAGAGCATCCACACCTGGCACTTGCACAATGTCAAACAGCAAATCTACTATGAAATAAGAAGGGAAGAGTCTGTTTGGGGGGAAAAAGAGTCGTTGTTCCACTCTGTTCTTTCCCCTGACAATTTCAAAGGCAGCAAACACCTCCTCAGACTTGGGCTGAAGAGGGCACCGCCTGCCACGGCGCCCGCGGACGGCGCATCCCAGCGACGGGGCTGGCAGGCTTCCCATGCTCACAGCCTCTCTTCTCTCGCCTTCTGATGTCTTTCCAGGTTGGAGCTCCTGCTTAGATGAAACAGATGACTTTCTGGGCCCGCTTCTGCTCACAGCAGGCAGGAGCAACAGTGACTGATTGGTTGAAACATGAGGATTAATGGGTATTTATATTTCATTAAATTTTATGCTCACTGGAGAATAATGTATCACTCGCAGATATTGAAACATATGTCAACCCTATCCACTTACATATAATTCAATTTGACTTAAATGCATTGATCAAATTTTATTAAAGTCCAATATATCTTCCAAAAAGGCCCACTAACATAGGATTGTCCCTTCAGAATTGCCGATGAAAGGAGGCAATTGTGCTATAACTCTATTTATACCATTTTTCAGGAAAAGAGAGACCATTGTGGATGAAATTCTTATTACAAAGTGATCAGGGCTGCTTGGAAGACTTGCGGGTGAGATTATTAAGCAAATTCTCAAGTGGGGGTCTTACTAATGTGACCTCAGAGTGAGTCAAAGTGAAGTGCCACCCAAGACAGTGATGGCATTGCTTTAAATGTCTCCTGGGAAAGAGTTGCAGGGACACAAGGCTGCACATGTGCCCTGAAGTCCTCACCTGTGAGTCATCCATCACTGACGGCTTCATGAAACCTGGATGGTGCCATCCCGGCCGGAAGCTCTATTCCGCCATCCTCTGCCTGCCTGCCCTCCCCTTTTCTCTCCTCGTCCTTATGTTTTCCACTTCCAATATATTTGTATGTGTTTTTCATCTGCTAGCAAACAGAAGAAAGTATAAGTGCATATAGAACATTACTACACTCATGCTTTAAGGAACTTCCTGAATCTTTTACTGTTTATTTTAGAATTCTATCCCAAATTTGTGTACATGCCCCTGGTGTAGACATAGTGAGTTATAACTAGAAGGTGAACACTTAATTGTTGAAAGGATTTCCAACAGAATAAGGGTATGTGTACTTCAATTTAACTTGTTGAATTTCTAACTCAATCATTGGAACAGGAACTGCCTCAATTCAAGGGATGTCCTTCATGAAATGCACACAAACATTTCAGCTGGTTGCACATAACTTAAAAGTCGGTGCCCCAGGCCCACAGATCCCGCTTTGGGAAATGGAATTCTGAAGAGAGGTCAGGGTTTATCAAACTTGGCAAAGAATATTGAGATAGATAGGTAGATAAACAACACACAGTTGATAGATAGGTGACAGGATATAAATGATTGATACAGAGATACAGCATTGGAAGGAAAAGAAAAAGAGGGCCTTTCATGCTCAACTTATTTTGCCATACCTTCAGTTACAAAACAGGTTTGAACATGGTGGTGAGCCCTCCACTCGCCCAGGGCTGATGGCATTGCAGGTGTCCTACCTTCTTTATCATAGCCTCCTTTTTTCCAAAGCAGCCATTAGTACCCAACAGCGCTACATGCAGCTCATGAAACTCTGTTCAGTAAATGCTGGATTAGTAATCTCTGGGATCCCTTTGCCCTCAAAGATTCTATTGCTTCACTTGATCTTAGCCAAAAGGCTGAGAAGCGATAAAGATTCTATTTCTTTAGATTTGGTGGTAACTGCACTGGTTAAAAATACTGTTGTCCAGGTCTTTTAGATGGTTAAATGTGTCAGACATATGGAGATTTGCATACCTTCAAATTTGTAAAGTAATCAATAAGTCTAATTTTCCTTAAACATACTTATTACAAAAATCAAAATATGGTTGTAGCTTTGAAATAGCAAAATTAATTTCTTGAAAAACATGCTATGGATATATTTTTAGAAAATAACCAAATGGCCCAACAGGTGGACTTGCTCCTTGAGGTTGACATTTTGAGGTGACACTGGTGTTTCTGCATCATAGACACAGAGGATAGACATGCTGAGAGTGTTACAGGGTGCAGCCAAGAGGGGCACCCCAAAAAGGGATTTGGAATTGGGTCCAGAATGCAAGGTGTCCAGGAAATATTAGGATGTCCTCACCCCTTCCCCCACAGGTGTGAGCTGGGTAAAGGGACAAATGGAGCAGGGCCATTGAGAACTGTTTTGCATAGAAACAGCTTTGCAGCTAGCCTCTGGCATGGTCACTTAACATACCTGTAACATTTAACTGGTTGCATAGATATGTTGAATAGCTGTGGCCATGCTCTGAGCCAGGGGAATAGAAGTAACTTCCCCACCGAGACAACTGGGGGGGCAGGTCCTCCGAGTTACAGCACCTGCATGGGAGCTTGGAGAAGATTGGCTCCATGACATGGGGCCACGCCTGCCCAGACTCACAATGGCAGCCCAGTAAAGCTGGAAGGATATGAGAGTGCTGGCAAGTGTAGCCAATTGTGAGAGGAGTCAGAAATGGGGCTGCAGAAGATTGGTGTGGGGATTTAAACCGAGACGCAGCAGCCATTGTGGAGAGAGACTCCATAGCCATTGTGCAGAGAGAACCACAGCCAAGAACCACAGCCAGTGCAGGAGGAGAGAACCACTCTGTCTTTAGCAGAGTGGGGAATCCCACAGACCTGTGAGAGAGAATCACCGTGCAGCTTTAGCAGAGAACTGTCACTCGGCTTTGGCAGAGTAGTGACCCACTACCTCACAGCCATTGCGGAGAGAGGACCATGCAGTTGTGGCAATAGAAAGGAGAGACATGCAGCTGTGGACATGTAAGAGAGCCACATGGCTTTGCCAGAGTTGGGACCCCCGCAACATTAGTAGGGGGAGCCACCACCCACCTTTAGCAGAGATCCAGGTGACACAGCTGATGGTGCCAGGAACCAAGGGAGGCCTACCAGCGGAGATGGATTACTGGGAAGAACTGGTGGCTGCCTGAGCCATGGACTTCTATTTCTTTTTCTGAGATATGGTACCCCAGACTAGGCAAAAAAGGGAAGGAAGGACTGTGTGTGTTTGTGGGTGCTTTAAGGGACTGTGGGATTTTGATGAAGACATTGGGTCACTACTTTAAGTCTGTATAGCATTAAATAAACATTTCCTTTCCTTTTCACGAATCTCTGGCATTGAGAGATGTCTTTCCTGTAAGACGGCAGACATAATGAAGCTGGGGGGTTCCTTTTGGTAGTAGTATATTACCCTCCACCCCACCCCCCACCCGCCTTTTGTTCTGTAAAAAGAAGCCCTGGTGGGTACAGGTGAAGTGTGGACTTGAAGTGCACAACAAGAAGAAATTAGACAGAATAATAAGAAACAGAAGGGAAAGCTTCCTAAAACTCTCCTGGAGCAGCAGATTCGAGCTCCATACCTCCTTCTAGCCCCAGACTGATAACTCTGCAGTGATGCAGGTGCCAGTTGAACAGGAAGCTCACTGGCCTGCCTCAGCAATGATTGGGGCCTACCATGTACAGACCAGGGAAGGGAAGACTGGACTGATTCCACAGCTGTCTACTGCTACCTCCCTGGCCTTCTCGTGTCTCTGGCCCCACCTCTGCTGGTATAAGACCAGAAAGCATTGCAGGCCCTGCTGGGTTTCCAGACTGTGTCTCCATGTACTACTCCCTCTTGCACACTCTGGGAGAGTTTCCTGAGAAGCTCAGTGGTTCACAAATGACACATCGTCTTGCCCCCAAACCACTTCCATTCAAAATCAGCTTTCATTAAGTTTCTAACTGCACCTCCAGAACCCAAACCGGCCATTATCACTCTGTCCAGAGTCATCCTCTCTCCAACCCTTTATGCAGGGCTCCCTTGAACTTGACCTACTTTGGATTGCAGCTTTAAGACTTCCTCAGTCACCAAACTTGGGCAAGGCCATCTTGGTGGCCCAGGACATAATGTTTATCCTGTGGCATTGTGACTGCTGGCCAGCTGCTTTGTTTCCCCACCACAGCTTGAAGGCTTTCAACCACTGAGTCCCCAGTGTCTAGAGGAGTGTCAGTAGTACCTGCTTTGTCCTTAGTACATGTAGTACCTGAAACCTACAATGCCTACCTCCTGGCTTCCCATGTGCAACCATCAGTGGTTTCCAGCCTGGTTTTCAGATGTGGGGCCCTCAGGAGCTATCAGTATTCCACATGCTAATTGGACAGAATGTTTGAAATGTTAGGTTCAACTGAAATAAATTTAATGTAAATCAGAGTGTCTGATGTGTCCATGAGCTTTGAGAACATATTCTGTGTGAAGTGCCCACAGAGCCAGTTTTTCATCAAATGCTGGTCTCAGGAGTGCTCATGGATCACAGGACACAGTTTCATATACTGCGTGTGTTAGGACCTCAGTTCCTGAGAAACGAGAATTACTTCTTATATTTATCTTTGATAATATTTAGTATATATAAATATTATTATGAATAAAAGAAGAAAGGAAAGAACAGGAAGGAAAAGAAACCTACTTAGGGATAGAAGAAGTCTATATATTCTCTTTAGTCAGCTCCCCCAGCACTCACCCAACAACTAATATGGAGACCATGCATAGTAGGCCCTTAATGACATCTCACCCAGTGAATGAACACATGCAGGAATTTTATACTGAATTGATGATACCATATGTGAAGATGTTGAAATTAATCTCATTTCAGTTCTTGAAATATGAGAAAAAAATATGAGGCTGGTTCTGGAGATGAGCCAAGAGGCTTTATAGGAAATTACTGTGTGATGTTGATAGCTTTGTTCAAGAAGTCGCCTTTCAGAGCTGGCCTGGGAGTTAGCACACGTGGCTAGCCAGGAGAAATGGGAAAGGTCTCTAAAGCAATGTGTGAGTGTGTGTGTGAGTGTGTGTGTGTGTGTGTGTGTGGAGACAGAGAGAGAGAGAGAGAGAAGAAAGAGGGAGAATGAGCTCTACACTACAGACCATTTTTTGAAAGACACCTAATCTGTGGTAACTGGCCCTTATGAAGAAAACGACTATGGGGGCTATTGCTGATAACATTGTGCGTTAGTCCAGCCCTCCACTACCTTCCATTTGCAAATCTGGCCCCTCTCAGTGTTGGCTCATGGATCTCCAACATTGTGTAGCCCATGTTCTGTTCCCAGATGTGTAAGAACTGAGTTCTGAGAAGGCAGCTCCAGGAGCTGCAACATACCTAGGCTGCTGCATGCTGGGCTAGAGGTGGGGGATAGTGGTCTCCTTCAGTTTTCTCTCCTTCAGTCTTTTCTCCTGCAGAGGTCTCAGATGGGAGGGCAGGGAGGATGGGAGCTGCCACTGGGTCTCTGGTTTTCACCTCAGAGGTCAAGCTGGACCTTGCCTACCATGAGGCCAAGGGAAGGGTTGTGTTAAGAGAACGATGATCTAGGTGGAGAACCATTCTCTGCGGAGTGCTTAGCTGAAGCTGCTGTTAATGTTCAGAATGTTACTGCTGAAAACCCAACACTATTATTAAATGTGTTCATGTAAGTTCTCATCCAAGGAGTTAGCAACTGATTTACCTCAGGCCATGGACCTCCAGGAAAGTTTCCTGACAAATTTCAAAATAAAAAGCAGTGACTTCAAGTCCTAATACTTTCTGTCATGGGTTTTCTTTTAAACTATGTCTTAGGTTTATTTACTTGAACATAAAAATTCATTCATTCATAAGGTGTGTGTTAGCTATAGCAAAATGAGGGTCCCAGGAAAGGAAGCCCTCAGTCTCAGCCATGGTCTCTTCTGGGCGGAGGTCCTCTGCCATGCGCAACTGTCCACAGGCAGGCTTGGCATATGGTGGCAACAGCTGGAGAGCAGGGTGGCCATGCTGATATAATGAGACCCTTTGAATCATTAAATAGCATTACAAAGGAAGAAGTCCTCCCACAAGCAGGGCACTAGATTTAAGTCCATGAATCAATTAATCTTTAAAAGGTGGAGTTTGCCTAATAAACTGGTGAAACAAGTGGGAATCCAGGGTAGCCTTGGTTTTAGGACCTCAGCAGCCAGCAGTACTTTGGGCCTTGTTATGTTGAGAGAAATAACATGGTGAGAAAGCAGAACAAGGAAACCACAGCTCTATTGTCAACCAAGTGTTTATTTTCATTCAGTCAAAGACTCTAAAGGTGTCTACCACCAGCTCAGGCCTGGGCTCTAGAGATGAGCTAATTAACCAAAACCTGGCAGCGAATGAATATGTGAACAATATTCTCATAATGGCAAGGGCACAAGCTGCAGTGAAAGGATGAACTTTGGCTAAGGGGATGCCCGGGTGTCCATCCTCTTGGCCAAGGTGAGATAGAGAACCACACAATGAAACGTTCATTTTTGTTAGTGTGGAAGGAACCAGTGTGGACAGTGCCCAACTCTAAGTTGCCCCCCCCAGGTTCATAGAACCCACTGATAATGTGGGGAGAAATAATAGTTTGATGTTGCTTCAGGTGAGCTTGTCTAGGGTGTTTAAGTTTATGCCGTATGCTTTTAATATAGTTTTATGGTCTTATTTAGCTCCTCTATTTCCATGACACATTATTGGTTTGACTTACACTCCCACTATTTTGAGGGAAAAAGCAGTTATATTTCATGAATTTATGCATTTATCTACAACAAAATGAAATCTGGAGACATAAATTGATCTTTTTCTTCTTACTGCAATACCCTCCTCAGAGCATTTCCCCCCACAACACACTCACACACACCCGCACGTAACGTACATACAGGCATACACACGCATGCACGCACACACACAAGCACACACATGCATACATATATGCACAACACACACATGCATGCACATAACTACATGGGCACACACATGTGTGCATATATGCACAATATGTGCATGTGTGCACACACAGATTATATGAATACACACACACACTTTCTTATGCCCTAGGAAATAAGTCAACAAAATCCAAGGAGGAAAAAGACTTCACTGGGTTTCTTTTTTTTTATATATATATTTTTTAAGATCTTATTTATTTACTTTTAGAGAGGGAAGGGAGGGAGAAAGAGAAAGAGAGAGAGAAACATCGATGTGCGGTTGCTGGGGACCATGGCCTGAAACCCAGGCATGTGCCCTGACTGGGAATCCAACCTGCGATGCTTTGGTTCGCAGCCCGTGCTCAATCCACTGAGCTATGCAGCCAGGGACCACTGGGTTTCTAATATAGGTGTTTTCATAGTTGGGTTACTATGTGTGCTGTTACTGTTTTGTTTTGTTTTTAAATGCAGAGCATCATCAGTTCTCCTGAAAGTGTCCCTGGTCTTTAAGTGGCAGACTTTTTCCATAGAAGGGTGTCTTAAGAGAGGGACAGAGTGTGTTATCCTCTGAGTCTTGAACAGAGTTCATCCAGGAAGAGCAGATTTGAAAGAAACTTGCCAGCAAAATGAAATTAGCAGCTGCCTTCTGGGCTCTGAGGGAAGTAATACCCATAGAAATCAAAGAAGAATCCATATAGTCAAGGCTGATGGGGTTCCCCCCATGTCCCTCCTCTATAGACTGGGTGGGACAGAATCAATGGTCAAGCCTCCTTCCCTCTGGGACCCTGAGACCACAGGTCTGTGGGGAAGGGGAACCTGAAAGTTTCCTTGCTCTCAGAGGGCTGCCCACGCAGCTGAGGGTGGTCAGGGCCAGAGAGAGGCCTCCTGCTGGGACAAGGGTACCCTGCATAGTGTCAGCTGGGGACCTGGCAGGACCAAGGTATAGGGCAGAAGGTGGTCCAGGAAATGGCCTGTGATGGTGGCCAAAGACCCCAGGTACCATGCTAAGAGAAGCCACCGTGATGGCCACACCCATAGGACAGGACACAAATGATCTTTGAGAAGGACAAAGATCACTGGGCCTTGGCTCCAAAATCACTTAATTTGAGTGAATTTTCCTGTAAAATAAACATTAGGCAATTTTTTCCCCACCAAACAGAGATGGAAGTCAGAAAACACCAAGCCAGTTCATGACATGGGGGAGGTTCTATCACCGGGACTCAGAGAAGGCCTAGACTTGTGGCAGTTCGGAAAACTGGCAATCATTGTCCAACATTTCCAGAGACAAATAAAGTAAAGTCAGCATTTAAAAGAAATGAAACTTGCCAAACAGGTACTAGAGAAGTAAAGCATTCCAGCTCAAAGAAAAGAGCCTGGATAATGGCCACAGTTGTGGAATGCAGATTGTGTTGGGCTGTGTTTTCCAGACTGTGAGACATGGAAGCAGTGTCACTGACTCTCTGTCAGCACCTTCCCAACAAAATCAAAATAAAACAGAGGAGCGTAGAAATGCCAGGCTTTATTGGAAGTAGGAAGGTTGAGGAGGTAAGACACATTTGCATTACATGTGTCGACGGTTTCTGATTGCAGATTGTGCTGAGAACCCGAAAACCACTGAAATAAAGCCACCTTTGAAATAAATCATATGTGTGTACTCCCTTTGACCACAGCACCCCTCCTGCCACTGTGACTATAGATTGCTCTGGTGTTACAGTTGGGTACTGCTGTGTAACAAACTGACCCAATGCTTAGTGGCTTCCAACAACCATTCCATCATGTTTTACAATTTTGTGGCTTGGAAATGTGCAAGGCTAAGCTGGGTAGGTCTTCTCTTCCTTGTGGCAATGACATTCAGTGTGCTCACGACAGGTGAATGGTCTGGAGCCATCAGGATGGTGCCCTTCATGTCTGGTTTGCTGGGAAACCTTGGCTCAGCCAGCACTCTTGGCCTGAGTAACCTACATGAAGCCCTCTGGCAAAGAGGCCTCAGGGTACCTGGATTTCTGAGGAGACACCTCTGGGACTATGGATGGTAGAAACTGGGTGGACTTTTATGACGTGGATGGCCTCACGAGTTACATGATATCACCTCTGTACTACTCCACTGGTTCAAGCAGTCAAACGCCCAGGCAGATTCAAGGAGCAGGTCATGCATGGACTTGCCTTTCTAGGCAGAAGTGTCCAGAATTCTGCAAACATGTTTTAGACTGCTACACCTGGCCAGCCTTGTTGTGACTGCCCAGGGTGACCAGAATCTCCTGGATAAACTGGACTTTCTGATTGAGGGCATTTGTATCAAAGAGCTGTACCTGATAGCTGATTTCCAAGTGTTCTTGACTTAGTAGACAGCATGATTTATTTTTCAATCCTGAATTTTTAGTTGCAAGTTCACAATATGCTGATTTGAATTATTTTCAGTAACTAGAAAAGTCTCATTGTGAACTGATAAATGTATTATCTACCTGTTTCAGAGTTTATAATAGACTTGTGTTGTGAGTCGCACACTTCGGTTTGCTGAGCAGAACCTTGCAGAGGAAGCACAAGGTTTAGGAACACCCTGATGTGGTACATTGGTTACAGCAGGTGCTCTAAATCACAGGGGCTGGACCTGGGCTTCCGAAGGCTCAGGAGCCCCTGACGTGCTGTGTGACCTGGGTGTGAGGCTGTTTCCATTTTTAAAACAGTAAGCATTCCTGAGCCATTCCTCAGGTCAATAAACGACCTGAAAAGATTGGGAGTCATTGCCTATGTGGGCTGTTTGATGTTTTTCTCGATCTTTCCCATAAAATAATTAGGAAAACTGGAATGCTAGTAGCTATTTGGAAACAACTACTCCAATACTATTTTAGTTGGAAACTAAAAAAAGGTTATGAAAAACCATGAAGGCCCTTGTGTGTAAATTCTATTTTTTTTTTGTTTTACATTTTTAAAACAATAGAGGGCAGGAGTCTCAAACTGATTTCAAAAGCCTCCTTGTACATTTTTTTCGTAATCTAGCAATATTGTCTTATAGAGTCTGTATTTTGCAGTGACTTTCAAAAACATTGTTTGCTGTAGCATTTCTACTGTCATTTATAACACTATGATGCAATATTGTATTTGGTTTTGTGGATCATAATTATTTAGAAACATCTTTCTTATTCTCAATTATAACCATATTTTTTTCTTTCAGCTCAGGATTAGAAAAGTTGTTTTAGCTGTTTTAACTCATCCAGATAGGTAGATTGATTGATAGATAGCTAGATAGGTAGGTAATAGATGGGTGATAGATACATAGATGACACAGATAGATGATAGATGACAGATGATAAAGGAATGATAGATAAATGATAGGTAGACAGATGATGCATAGATATATGACTGATAGAATGATAAAGACAGAGAGATTTTAAAAATACATAGAGCTGAGACTCTGCATGGCAGAATTCTTAATGTGAAAGGCATAGAGTTTGCACTGTTTAGTGAACAGAAGTCACAGCAAATTTAATAAAGAATTGGCATGCACTATCCTCATACTAGCATACTCCAGGCTCTGTGCTCATCTGAGTGACCTCTATACACTGCACTAGGGGACATGGTTGTTCTCCCCACTTTCCAGGGAGGGGACTGTGAGTCAGAGGCTTGGAGACACCCTCGTTCAGCAGGTAGGCGAAGCAGCCCAGACTGGACCCAGGTCTGAGGACACCACAGCTGGGCCTGAGGGCTTGCTGTCAGTGCTGGAGAGCCTGCACCCTCAGCCACTGCATCATGCATCCCCCCGAACGGAGGTGCCTTGGTTCCGTGTTGAGCAGCTCCTCCTCGGCACTTGAGCCTTTGGGACAGTCTTTGCAATCTTGACTACAGTGCAGCCTATACGCTCTGAGGACAGGTAGCAGCTTACCCATCTCTGCAGCTTAGCCTTTCCCTCCCAGTAGTGACCACCCAAAATAAACCCAAACTTTGCTCAAGCTCCCTGGGGGCAAAATCACCCCCCATATTGGGGACCATCACTTTGAATCAACCAAACTGTCTTTTATTACATCTGTCAATAAAGTGCTATATATTTCTAATATATAATTTTCACAAATGTGAAAAATCTTGTCTTCTTTAAACTTACAGAAGGAAAAAATTTTCATCTACAACTAATTCCTACCCTAAAGAGAACCAACCAGGGGTCAAAATCAGGTCACCTCTGCCGGGGCGTGGTCAAATTTCCCATGTGCTGGTCCTGCAGGGTTAGCAGAAATTATCTGTCCATCAGAGCGAGTGTGGTGGCACCGAGTGCAGGGGCCCCTCGCTCTGGGCGGCGGTTCTGGGTGTCCCGATGCTTGGCACAGCCATCAGGGGTTAGCAGCGTCCCCTGCTTGTGGATGGCCAAGGACACTTTAACAACACTGCGTCGAAGGCTGTCACAGGTACAAAGGATCTGGAAATTTAGATACTCGAGTATCTAATAGGCGCCATCAATCTTTTATAGCAAGAGAATACATAAATTATAAACAAATATGTCCTTTGGTCTCGTAGAACAGCATGATGATCAAAGGGACACAATAGAAATGTATTTGCTTCTGCAGCCGGCAAATTCCCCGAGCTCAGGGCTGTGCTGATGGACGGCCGGGAGCCGTCAGCTCTGGTTCCATCTGTCACAGTACACTTCCCTCCTGTTGTTTTAAGTCATCAATATGGGGCTGAAATCACCTACTGCTACCTCTACTACCTCCTATTTTGTCCACTCATAAATTATGGATCCCCGCACAACATCAAGTCTACAATTTCGATTGCATTTGCTAATCATTGATCAATAATTCACGAGCCGCTCCTTCTTCAAGGGCCCCTGGTTTCCTGCAGCATATGGCACGGGGCTGACGGGGAACACAGGTCCCTTATCACAAAGAGCAGCCGCGAAAACAACTTGTGTAAAGTTGTTGTTCCTCATTCCCCTCACAGCTTTGACGAGGACGGCTTTGTGCTCATGTTTGGCTCGTGGCTCTCAGTTGCTGCATTCAATGACTATGGCAGCCGCCACAGGACAAGCTGGGTCTGGGTGCACAGGGTGCTGAGCAGCAGAGCCGGCTCTCTCCTCTGTTTTGTGTTCGGCGTTGCTGTTTTGTGGCTGAAGCATCTCTCACAGGCGAGAAATGTGTCCTTCCGCCACCCTGTGACTGTGGGCACGAAGCTGGGACACCAGCCTGGCACTGCGGCTCCCGAACCTGCTCACATGCACACTACGATCTGAACATTATACCTTCAACAGACTCCTAGGCAGACGAATTTGAAACCCTGAGCTATTTTAAGATGTGCTCTTACTGTTTTTTTTTTTGTTCTGTTTTGTTTCAGAAGATCGGTTTCAATCCAGTTCTATACTTTTGTGTTTGTTTCCTTGCAATGAAATGATGGAATAAAAAACAACCAAGCTACACAAATTATTCTGCAGCGTTTATTGAAGGTCATTTTTATTGGAAAAAATCCTTTCACTTTAACCTCCTAGAGGGCAGTGATGTCAAACCCTTTCCCCTTGGAAAGGCAGCCCGGAAAAGATGCTGCTTATTGATGGAGACAGGGGAGGGGGGTGGGCAGTGTGGGAGACACTGTTGGCTTCAGGGAGCCATGCAGGGAATGAATTTCTGAGAAGCCTTCCCACAAAGGGCAGCCACAGAGGGTTCTTGAAATGGCCCTCATCTGGGACACAGCCCCTGCCCCCTCTGAGGAGGAAAGGGCAGGACAAGGGACCTTCATGCCTCCCAGAGCGCCAGGCCCTGCTTCTCCTCCTCCCGTGCAGCCGGCTCAGCCCTCAGCCTTGCCTTTGTCACCAGCCCAGCAGGAGAGCCGCCACTGGGAGTTCACAGTAACTTTTAAATTTGTGAAAAAAGAAACAGCAGGGAGGAGAGACAGAAGGGAGAAAGGAAAAGGTTTTAAAAGTCTATGGCAAGAAACAGGACAAAAGCAGGGGCTATAAAAGGGGAAACAAACATTATTTTCTTTAAACTGGGAAGAGAAAAAGTTAGAACAGGAAAGTGCTTTTAAAATTTTAAGCAAAAATAAAGAACATTAGAATGGGATTGAAAGTAAAAGATGTGAGAAAAGGAAAATACTAACCAAGAGCTCAGGAAAGAAGAAAAGAGGCACCTATCTTTGCCTATACTCACCTGCCTGTCTTCCTCTCCTCTTACCTCTCCTGGCCCGTGCACCTTGCCCAGCTTGATCCCTGAGGGACCGTGGCTGCCGGTTGACTAGAGAGTGTGTGCAGCTGATTTGGAGTTAAAAATAGTTCATAAAATTAAATATTATTCCCCTTACTGAAATCCCTTGACAGACACCATAATGACCTGGATATATGTCTCCCCCCACCCCTACAGACCCCCCATCCCATGGTCTCTGACTGAAGCAGGGTCTGAGGAGGACCCTTTCCTGTCAATCCTCATGCCGAGAGGCCTGGTGGAGGTGGTGCTGGTGGATGTGTGCTTAAGTTTCTGAGGCTATATGAAATTGCTCTGAAAAACCAGAAACTGAAGAAAATACCCCTAATGGCCACAGATCAATCTCACAGCTCCAGGTGCCTTGCGAAGTGAAGGCTACATACCTAAGATCACCGCCAAGGGCTTGAAATGGCTCCATATCAGCTCAGTAGCACAGCTGTCTCTATAGAGAAAACACTGAAGACCTTTCCTCCTTGTTTGGTACTAAAACGTACAAACTTTATGCTGAAGGCCATGCAGATTGATGACCGAGAAAGGGCAGAATGTACTTCTCAGGAGGGTAACTGGTTCTTTGGAGCCTCTGGCCTGCTGAGAAGAGAGTGCAAATGATGAGACACCATCATGTTTTGAGACCTTGGGAACATTTCCTTTCTCATGCAGACTTCTCTGCACCCTATAAGAGGGGAAGTGATCAACGCACTTCCCAGCCAGTACTGGAGCAAGGGCAATTGTCTGGACTAGCCTGAACACCTAGGGGGGACCCTCAGACATAGACATATGTTTGCTGGGAGGACAGGTCCCAGTGCTGAAAGTCAATGCCCCTCACCCTGGACTCACAGTCTAAATCCAGGGAAGGAATCTAACAATTGGGGTGAACACAAGAGAAACCCCAAATCCCTTCTGATTTTATGTATCCAAACTTAGGCTGTGAGCATCTCTAAGACAAACAAGACCAACCCTAGTGTGGGCTCCATGACCACTGTGCTCCATGTTTACCACATCAGTCTTTGGGGAGGCTGGGAGTCAGGAATCGTGTGTGTTGTCAATGCTCTCACTTCCCCCTCTCTCTGTCTTCCATCTCTCTATCATCTGCCTATAGGTATCACCTACCTATCTATCTATCATCTATTTAGCATATGTTTATAATTTACCTATATCTATCATGTATGTATATATGTATGCATACGTGTGTGTGTGTGTATTACCTGTCATGATTTTGTCCTTTGGCAGTCATAATTTTTTTCAATATATAAATAATTCAGTTTTCCAGCTAACTAAATACAGGGGCACTGCTGTCCCCCCTGTGCTTTTCCCCTTTCACTTCCCTTGCAATAATTGAATTCTGTGGTGCTCCCTATGATGACTTTTGAAGCTTTAGGGGGCTTGCTAAGTTTTATAAAAAATATAAATGTGTCTGTTCCCCTCAGCCAGTAAAAGTGACCACCTACTGTGTAGACTGCCCATCTTGAAGCCTGTTGTAAATCTCGACCACCTCCCAAAGGTGACTGACTGGTAGAAGACAGTAACTACTCTACTAATGCCCAATATAGATAGAACATTTTTCCCTTCCTGGTTGGGCATCTCAGAGAAGAACAGCAGAGCAAACCTGATACTGTCATTCAAATTCTTACCACACATTCTGATTTCAGAGCTTTGGCTGCTACAGAGTCCTTTGTCCTGTCCCAGCTGCCACCTTTCATGTCCAGCCCAAGGCCACCCTCTCACCTCAGCCTCCTGAAATTCCTGGCCTGTCACCCACTGTCCTCTCACCACATCCTTCCCAGATCTTCTGTCACACTGCTTATTGAGGGTCAGTCTTGTCTGCTCTGGATCTAGCATGCACAAGTGTGAGGGCAGGGATGCATAGTTCAGAACTGCCCTCCACATGGCTTTGAGTGGTGCCTCACTTAGCCTTCCTGAGCCATACCTGTGCTGGATTCAGCCCAGTCCTTGGCAACCCCAAGACCACATGGGACAGTTTCCTCTACCCACAGACATGAATCTACATTTGTCTGGTCCCCTTGTACCTAGGGTTGAAGTAGCTTCACTATGACCAATGACTTGTGTTGAACTTCAGCCTTAACAATTTTTTTTATTTTTAAAAAATTACAAATCTTTACTTTGGTAAAATGTCTGGGTCTTTTCTCTTGATCCGGTATGTGTGTGTGTGTGCACATGTGTTCAAACATGGTGGTGTCTATATGATGAAGCGACTCCAGAGAGGGAAGAGAGAAAATGCCCACTAGCAAACTCCAATGCTTGCCATCTCCTGAGGCTGGACCCATTCTTTTGCAGCCTGAAGCTGAACGCATTCAAGGTGTTTTCTAGGAGTCTTGTCAGGTTGGCTGTGGGCTGAGAGGAGGCAGTGGCCAGGGGTCCTAGGAGGTTTGAACCAATTGTGTTGTAATTTCAGATGGAGTGGAACCAAATGGCCTTTCTCAGCCCAATTTAAAATGATTGGTTTGGCTCCCCACTGCCCAAACCCTTTCCATTCCACCATAGACTTTAGGGCAGTGAAAAGCAGTTGTGGGCCCCTCTGAGTCAACTTACCAGATGTTTTCTCAGAGAAGAAAGACATATTTATAGAGTCTCTCTACTTCTTGTTCTCTTCAAAGTGCAGCTCGAGAAGTATAGAAAAAAAAGTGCGGGTTGTTTTTATCATACCCCTTATACTTATCCTGGACTCTAAAATTTCTACAATGGCTCATATAGTTACACCATATCATCTTTTCACTCCGTAAACCCGAGAGGCTAAGAAGGTCACCTGAGCTGAGCTCTAGGTTGAATGTCTCATAAAGATCATTGTAGACCAGCCCCCAGTTTGAGGAGTCCCCATCGAGCCCCTCAGGGTCACCAAGGCTGCAGTGAGACTGTGGGTGAGTGCAGAGCAAGGAGCCCGCTGCCTGGCAGAGCTGGGGCAGAGCCCAGCAGAGGTGGTGCTGCAGGAGGGTGGTGAGGATGTGCTGAGTGCTCCTTCCAGGACAGGGAGAGAAGAGGCCTGGAGGCCTTATCTCTCCATGGAGCATGGAGCTCCTGAGGGCCTGGGGTAGCCGTGTCTCTTCCTTCACCAGCAGAGCCTGGCCTGCCAATGTTCCAGAAGACAGTTCACATAGTTGTCTATGCAGAAATGTCAGGTTTCTCCCAAAGTCCCTTTGATATGATTCAAATGCTTGGTTTATTGACCTTCCCAAACTTGGAATTAATTGTAGAGCCTAGAAAGTAGTAAGCCCAGTTCTCATCCTTCTTAGTTACAAGTCCGGTCTTCACAAATCCATTATTTATGTGAAGAGGAAATGGCTGTATGAGCTCCTAATCTGTAAGTGGAGGTGACGTCTGGTGATACCAAAGGGATTCTTCTGTTCTGCCTCTAGGTGCCTCTCTCAGTCACTGCCTAATCTTGACCTGTACTGTCAAATATATATAGTCACAAGCCCTGTAGGTGGCCAGACATTGGAAATGTGGCTAGTGAGATAAAGAAATTGAACTCGAAATCTTAGTTAGTTTATATTTAGATATGAATATAATAATAGGTTATGTTTACATTTTAGAGCTGAAACAATGTAAACTATTTACCATTAAACATGACTTGATCTTTTTTTTGATTAAACATTTCACTTGAACCACTGAAGACTCATGCTTCACTTGAGATATAATATAAATGTAAAATAGTCACAGATTGGGAGAACTTATTTCAATAAGAATGAGTGCAAAATATCTCATTAATAATTGTTTATATTTATTGCATATTAATCTGATAATGTTTTTATTTTACCTATTTCTTTTCACTTTTCTTTAAAATGACTACTAACCACCTTAAAATTACATTATATTTCTATTGAACCATTCTAATCTAAGAGGAAGGCTCCTAGGTCTGAAGGTAAATATCATAGAAACAAACAATAAGCTAAAAATGGGTGGGGATAGATGGATTCCCCATCTGGTACTCTACTATGGAGTTGAGTATTTATTGCACACTCTGTCTACTCTTTGGACATGGTCAATGAACTGGCAGACAGTAAAAACTCCTGAAAGCATCACAGGCATGCATAGAGAAAATGTATATTTCTCTTTCATTATTTGCCTTCATTCTCCCTTCCAGCAGTCAGATTTATGACAAGCTTCTCCTTAGAACAGAGATGCACAGATGAAACATAAGCAGTATAAGGGCCAAGGAAACCCCATGCAGGTGGCCAGTGAGGGGTCTTGCAGAACAACTGAGGATTCCTAGATTCTCCAGAAGCTGCTGAAATGGGTGGATGGATTAACTTGCCCTAATCATTTAGTATTTAATCACATACTAACAGGATTTAATTGAAGAGTAATTGGAAATTGATGAGTGGAAGAAGAATATATAATCAATAACATCAGAAAATTCAACCAGAGATTTAAAGCACCTTCAGAGTTTCCCTATTATTCCCAACATCATGCCCTTTGGAAGTTTTTGAATAGAAGATATTAAATATAAGATGTTCTTTATTCATTATTCTATCATAAAATAATAGAGAGAAAGCTTTCCTCTATCCACATGTTGTTGGGCAACCAGTTGTTTTCACTTATACTTTTAAAGCAGTGATAGTTGGCAATCTTTATGTGCTTCTGAAGACTCCTTCAAGTTTCATCTCAAGGACAAAGAACCTTCAGACTGCCCCATGTGTGCCAAAACTTCTCCAGTATCCACACCTACAAATCAATGGTTAATCAAAAGATTGATGCTTTTAGCAGAACTAGTGATTCCATAAACAAGTCTTCTATATTTTTTAAATACCAACTATATTGGGATATAATTCACATACCACAAAATTCACCACTTCAAAGTGTACAATTCAGTGGTTTTTAGTATATTCAGAGTTGTAGAACCACCACAACTATCTAATTTTGGAATATTTTTAACAACCCTCAGAATAACTCTGTATCCCATTCTCCCTCCCTTCTGTCCGTAACTATTACTAATCTACTTTCTAATCTTTAATGTTGGTTATTTTTAAAATACAGCAGAAAGATGGAGTTAATATGTGAGATTAGTCTTTTGGGATGTAGTACAGGGGCAGTAGACAGATGTGATTCAAGTACCAGATGTAACTCAGACAGTGTACCAGTCTATTCAAGCTTCCATAACAAAATTCCATAGGCTGGAGTGCTTAAACAGACATTCATTTGCTCACTGTTCTAGATGCTGGAAGTCCAAGTTCAAGGTGCAATCAGGATTAATTTGTGATAAAAGCTTTTTTCCTGGCTTGCAAACAGCCATCTTCTCACTGTGTCCTCCCAAATGGGGGAGAGAGAGGGAGAGACAGAGAGATGGGGGGAAGGGGGGGAGAAGAAGAAGAA